>JAILXH010071008.1:16550-39691 GCA_023558415.1 Piaractus mesopotamicus | reverse complement strand
ACTCTCTCTCTCTCTCTCTCTCTCTCTCTCTCTCTCTCTCTCTCTCACTTTGTCTCTGTGTCTCTTTCTTTCTCTCTCTCTCTCTCTCTCTCTCTCTCTCTCTCTCACTTTCTCTGTCTCTCTCTCTCTTTCTTTCTCTTTTTCTCTCTCTCACTCTCTCTCTCTAAGGGCGTTTTGCGAACGGCAGAGACTATTCGTAGGTTCCAGTCTGCGCCAGCTCAGGGGGGCCAAGCCTCTCCGTTGCTGCAGTATTTTGGCGTGCTGTTGGACCGAGGTCAGCTCAATAGACTGGAGTCTGTGGAACTGTGCAGGCCAGTGCTGCAGCAGGGACGCATGCAGCTGCTGGAGAAATGGCTGAAGGGAGAGAAGGTACTGTAGCTTTGCATGACTTGTTCACACAAGTTAACTCTGAGACAGTAGCCTTAAGCTAAATAATGTACTGCTGTGTATGAAAATGAATGTGTCAGTTTAGATTTTCCGAACATACCTATTTCTGTTTGTGAACTGTTAGAAGAATTTGACATTTACTAAGAGTGTTTTCATATTTTACACTAAAAAAGTGACCGAATTTATTTAATGATTCAATTGTATACGTAATTTCGCCCTAAAGATTATATACACAATTTTTTGTCTTTCAGTCTACTTACTTTTGCCTCTAATTTGCCAAAAATGCACCTAAGCTAAATTTTTTTCTTTAGGTGGATATAATGTACACATCTGAATCAGTTAAATTCTCTGCGTGATTTTCAGAGCTAATCAAAATGAATTTCCCATATAACATTGCAGTTGGAGTGCTCTGAGGAGTTGGGGGACCTGGTGAAAGCTGCGGACCCCACACTGGCACTTAGCGTGTACCTCCGAGCCAACGTTCCAGCAAAGGTCATCCAATGCTTTGCAGAGACTGGACAATACCAGAAAATAGTGCTGTATGCTAAAAAGGTATTAGGGTCTCTCTCTCTCCATGTATAAAAACTTACTGTGTATTTAGTCTGATACACTCATATAAATTCCATTGTATGTTCTTTGTTAGATTTTGCTTAGCTAGCTGAACTTGGTTTCAGTGTAATCACTCTGCTTTGTGTAGATGGGGTACTCTCCTGATTGGATAATGTTGTTGAGGAGTGTGATGCGCTCTGGACCTGATCAGGGGCTTCAGTTTGCACAGATGCTGGTTCAAGATGAGGAACCTCTTGCCAACATTAACCAGGTAAACATAAGCAGTTGACGTTGTGTTATCTCCTCTCGTTACTACCTTAACTATAGCTAAGGTAGTAACGATATATCAGTTGCCCCCCCTCTCTCTGTGCCCCTCCCCCTCTCTCTCACACACACTCTTTCTCTCGTAGTTTCATTTTCTCCTCTCATTTCTGCCATAGCTATCCCTTCTGTCAAAACAGAACATGCAGTGCTACTTAATTTGCGTGTGTTTATGTGTGTGTCTGTATTTTTAGGTGGTGGATGTCTTTATGGAGGGTAATTTGGTGCAGCAGTGCACTTCTTTTCTATTGGATGTTCTAAAGAACAACAAACCAGAGGAAGGGCATCTGCAGACACGCCTCCTGGAGATGAATCTCATTCATGCCCCCCAGGTTTAACATTAACCTTAAATAGCCCATATACTTACTTTTTATTTATTTATTTTTTTCTAAGGTTTACTTATGACATGAATGGTTTTATGTGCCTAAGACAGGCATAATTCATTTTTACATCACTATTTTCCAGCCAGTATTTGTCCCATAAAATTAAACATTTGTTACTGTGCCATTAAGACTGACATAAGGAAATTAGTTCTGTTCTGATTACTCTATGAATTACTGTTCTGCCCTGTATTATGCCTCATTAAAAAAGTCCAGGCTGAAGCACTGTTTATAACTTTAGTCAGTGGGTGGGACTTAACTAGTTTAGGCCTAATAGGCAGATTAATGTATGTAAGCGATGAATAGACAACCGGCTGTTTTTTGCATTTTAATTTCCATATATGGACTGTTTACAGACGTTATCAGTATTTTCATACTATATCAAACATATTTCTGAAGCCTTTTAAATTAAATCTGACATTAATCAAATTTCACTTACCCTTACAGTTCTGTTTAATACCTGTTTTGTACAGGCTATTGTACCACTTTTTACTTTGTGTGTATCTGTGTTTCAGGTAGCAGATGCTATTTTGGGTAATCAGATGTTCACCCACTATGACCGAGCTCACATTGCTCAGTTGTGTGAGAAGGCAGGCTTACTGCAGAGAGCATTGGAGCACTTCACTGACCTCTATGACATGAAACGAGCCATCGTACACACGCACCTGCTCAACCCTGAGGTGTGTGTGTCTTTCTCATGTGGCCAAACTTGAAAAACCTTTGTGAATTAAAGCACCTTCACTGTACATTTTGAATAACATATAGCTACAGTAATTGAGAACAGAGAAATAATTATAACAATCCTCTGGCCCGTTGTGTCTCCTCCTCTTTGTCTTAGTGGTTGGTGAACTTCTTTGGCTCTTTATCAGTCGGGGACTCAATGGAGTGTTTAAGGGCCATGTTAGCAGCTAACCTCAGACAGAACCTGCAGCTGACCGTCCAGGTGGCTTCCAAATACCATGAACAGCTGGGCACTGCTACACTGGTGGAGCTGTTTGAGTCATTCAAGAGCTATGAGGGTATAAGATCCATGGTGTAATGATAAACACATGCAGACAGTGTTCTCTTAACATTTATGTTATTAGAAGCCCATTTAATTTAACCCTATCTTGCCTTACCAGTAATACGTTCTGATTCTACTGCATGCTCAATTGACATCATATATGTGCGTGTCCATATTGGGCGTAATAAAAAGGATTAGCATGTGCTACTGTATCTTATCACTGTATGAAAAAACCATCAGGCTGCTTTTATTGCTGGATGCACTGCAAAAGTTTATGAGCAAGCATGTAAACACATTTAAGACAGAATTCACATCGTTAAGAGCTTATTATTGATTTGGTTCATCAGTGTGACAATGTGTGGCAGCTGAAGTTATATCGTTGCTGTTGTGCAACAAGTTGCATTTCTTTTTTTTGTCGGTTTTTACGTTTTTGCACAATTTTAAAAACTTACCCTTTGTTTTGTGTTAAAATTTGATGATGAGCAGAAATGATCCAAAATTACTTTTTAGTTTTAAAATTACTTAAATTTTTTCCTTCTCCTGTAAAGTTACCTTTTTGGAGATGATATGTTTGCTTGCTAAAAATGATAGATTTTGATAAAGGGTTAATCTCTTTCTCTTTTCTTTCTTTTCTCGCTCATTCACACATTTACTTACATGCACGCAGGTCTGTTCTACTTTCTGGGCTCCGTTGTGAACTTCAGTCAGGAGCCTGAAGTGCACTTTAAGTATATCCAGGCAGCATGCAAGACTGGACAGATTAAAGAGGTGGAGCGAATCTGCAGAGAGAGTAGCTGCTATGATCCCGAGCGTGTCAAAAACTTTCTTAAGGTGAGAGAAAGTGGAATGTTTGTGTGTGTGTATTAGGAAGTCATTCTGGATTAGTGAAGTTATAAATTGTTAATGAATTTTGGTTGTTTTTCTCACTGACAGGAGGCCAAGTTGACAGATCAGTTGCCTTTGATCATAGTGTGTGACCGCTTTGATTTTGTCCATGACCTTGTGCTGTACCTGTATCGTAACAACCTGCAGAAATACATAGAGATTTACGTCCAAAAGGTTTGCCTTTTCACTACTCACAGCTCACTTGTTTGTGCTAAGAAAACTCCAGTATTTTGTAAGGTCACCAACCTACTGATTATACTAGTCTGTTGGTCACAGGTACTACAGTGCATGATATTGTGTGTGTGTATTTGCAGGTGAACCCCAGTCGATTGCCGGTAGTTGTAGGAGGTCTGTTGGATGTTGACTGTTCAGAAGATGTGATCAAGAGCCTGATCATAGCAGTGCGGGGAGACTTTAGCACTGACCTACTCGTGGAGGAAGTGGAGAAGAGAAACAGGTAGCTCAGCTCAAAAGTAGCCTATCTCTTCACTCTGCTCTTTACTCCACAATTAAAAATGCACTTAATTCTGGAGCTCAGAGGTGTTAGCATAGAGCCAGATGAATTAAGCTTCAAGATGCATTCTGTCCTTATGTGTGCAACAGGTGCTTAAGCCTGAGTCAGAATCAGATTTATTTGCCAAGAAATTTGTTTCCAGCCGGTGGTGTCTCTTTAGTATTACATGCAGTATACAAACAATGTACAAATAATTTACAGAATATACAACATACACAGTATACGCAGTGTACAAGCAATATGCAGACTATATATGAACAAGTGATATACAGTGTACATATTATTTACAGACAATACACAATATACAAGCAACATACAGAATATGTAGGGGCAAAATTTAAATTGTGGTGCACACTGGTATGAGTCTGAAGCAAGGTGTAATAACTGTAAATCTGGAGAAAAAACAGGAATAGCTATGGCCCAGCAGATGATATTACTGGTCAGCTGTTTATGAGGGTGATGACCTCAGGAAAAAAGCAGCTCTTGTGTGTGGCAGTCTTAGTATATAGGGATCTGTAGCACCTGTAGGAGGAGTTGAAAAAGATTGCGCCCTGGGTGCGAGAAATCTGTAATGATTTTCCTTGCCCGTTGCCTGGTTTTTGAAGAGTACAAGTCCTACAGGGCAGGCAGGGGAGCACCTATGATTTTTTTCAGCTGGCTTTACTAGATGCAGTCGGTTCCTATTCTGTTTTATGGCTGCTCCGAAGCAGACTGTGATGGATGTGCGCAGGATGGATTCGATGACTGCGGTGCAGAACTAGCTCAACAGCTCCGGTGAAAGACCCAACTTCCTCATCGGCTGCAGAAATTACATCCTTCCAGTATCTTTTATTAATAAAACAAATGGAAGTGATGTGGCAAGTGAACTGGAAGGCTCTCATTCACTGCTTTTGTTTGGAGCACATGAGACACTGGCTGCCACTCATCTGTGATAAAATACGCTGTTACGGTGACATAAGGTCCAGTGGCAATAGATGTCCACGCAACACGTTACAGCCATCCTACCCGTGTTCTTTTATATTTTTTTATTTTTTTAACTTCGGTTTTGGTCTCGTTGTAGAGAGGGGGGATCGCTGTGTCAGTAAAATATCTTCAAGACGGGACGCTGTATCTCGGCTCCAAAGTGCGCAACCTAGCACGAAAGCCCTGGTTCTCAACAACTGAGAACTGGCGTGCAGACTGCAGGTCACATAGCAACACAGTCTCGTCTAGCTAGTAGCTAACAAAAAGGCAAAGAGAGAGATTTAAGACAAACATTTGGAGACGAATGGACTTATTCACATTTATAAGCACTGCAGTTGGTTTCCTGGAACGTTAAATCTGCAATGAGAGACTGTCAGACACGAAAAAGTTGCAAAGATGAAGTCAGCTTCTCTTTTGAATTTTCCCGGTCCACGTTAAATGGTGCCGCATTTACGGCGCTTCAGGAAGAATTTAAGGTGGAACGGGAAACTTCGAACAAGAAGCTGGAGAATAAGAAGCGACTTCAGCCTTGTAAAACAGCCGAACGTTGAGAGGCATTTTACAAGAAACTGATCTACTTTTGAGGAAAAGTTTTCTGGCAGAGATGGAAGGAAAGTGGCTATAGCTAAAGCTTAAAGCAGAGCAAAGTAAGTCTGCATTTTCGTTTATATTTTTTAGCCTATACTAGGTCATTAGCACATACTGAGACATACTGGACATTAAATGTTGTGGCTCCCAAGGTGGTTTGATTTTCGTTGAAAGGACAAAATGGCTCTTCTTAACAGTTGTGACTCCTGATCTAACCTAGCTTTTAATGCAGAGGATGCTGGTCGGATTTCTCGCTCATCCAGTTGTGTTTTTGTTATGTGCACGTCACAGAGTGTCCAGGCGCTGCACTTCCGCACTTCCAAGTTCCGCCTTTTGCGTTCCGTCAACATTGAAATAAATTGAATATTTAGAAAATCGATTTTTGACAGCTGTGAATCGATTCAGAATCGTCCACGTCTGTATCTCGATGCATCTAAGAATCGATTTTTCCCCCACCCCTAATGTCTGTATACCAGAAGTTACTTCCGCTAGCTGTACCTGCTGTTTCTTGTCTGTCAGGATGCTGGTGATGCACTGACAGATGACCAGGGATCCAGTGAGCTGGGAGAGTTTGGAGGACAGGATTTCTGGGATGATAGTATTGAACGCCGAGCCACAAACCAGATCCACAAATAAGATCCTTGCACATGTCCCTGATCAGTCAAGGTGTTGCAGGATGTGCCACTGTTTGCCCAGTGGGCAAACTGCAGGGGGTCTGGCAGGTGTCCTGTGACATCCTTCAGGTGGGCCAACACCAGTCGCTCAAAGGACTGCATGACCACAGACGTCGGAGCGACAAGCCTGGAGGAGGTCTAGGGAACGGGGTGGTGGAGCGTTTGTAGCAGGAGGGGATTTAACACAACTCCAGGGATCTGTTGAATATCTATGTGAAGATTGGAGCCCGTTGGTCAGTACAGGCTTTAAGGACAGGAGAGGGAAACACTCTCTGGACCTGGTGCTTTTCTGGTCTTCTGTCTCTGTAAGAGCCAGCTCACATCCACTTCACAGATCTTAAGTGCAACCTTGGGGGGAAGGGAGGGGGGTTTCCACAGGTGTGATGGAGGCTGATGTTGTTGAGCTGGAGTGACAGAGGGTGTGAATTTGTGCTCTCAAACCTGCAATAGAAGGCATTCAGGTTGTGAGCCAGGTCTTTGTACTTCGACCAGGGGAGGTGGGTTGCTACACTGATGCAGGGTCGTTGGCTGAAAAACTGTTTTTCAGCTTTCCATGTAGTTTCTTTTAGCCACTCCTTTGTCAGTGATTCAGTAGATGTAATCCGCTGTCGGGATGGATTCGCAGAGCCAGGTCTCAGCAAAGAAAAGGGCAGAGAGGTTTAATTCGTCCTGTTGAGAAACATTTCATCCATTTTACTGGGCAAGGAGAGGCGATTCACCAGATGAATCGATGGGAGCGTAATCAAAGTACAACGTCTTACGTTAAGCAGTTTGTCCCTGGTCTAACTAATTGGGTGAGAAATGCACTTCTCTCACGCATGTGTATCCTCAGTGTTGGAACAGAATCTTGCATCTCCATATTTGTTGTTTTTTAATTTGTCAGCATAATTTGAAAATGCAAGCTGCTATTTACACTGTGTCAGAATTTCATGATAAATGGACCAATAGAAATGGTAATCATTACATTAACTTACATTGAAAATTATTAAGATCGTTTTTCCTTCTCCTGTAAAAGTTTTTCTTTGGAGATCGAAGCATCAAAGTGCTTTCTAGGAAGTGAGGAAGGATTATGTAAAAGCTAGTAGTTTACATATGCTGAGGTTTTTACTATTTTACTGATGTTTGAACAACTATCAGAGAACAGTTTTGCATTTAATTTTGTCCGCCTTTTAGAATCAAAATTGTGTAAAATTGTGCTGTTGTGAGACTGAAAGCAGACATTGGCCTATATTCTTAAAGCTTCTCAGATTAAGTGCTTCTCAGATTAGAAGTTCTGATTTAGGATCTGTTTCTGTCAGTTACATCATCATAAATACAACATGAATCTGATTCTAAATCAGCACTCCTGCTTTGTTGCTACACGGAGGCACAAGCCTTGAACAAGTGCTGAAAGACAGAATAACAGGTTCAGTTGTCAGGATCATACATGTGTAGGTAGATATACATGTGTAGGAAGGCATCACAAAATATCCCACAATGATCATGTTACTCTTTCACAAATTGCTTAAAAGAAAATAAAAGCTCACTATCATTTTCTGTGGTCATCGTGTCTGTTATCAGTACCAAGTCCTGCTTTGCACTGTTAGCTAGACCTCTAGTGTAACCTTTTAGCCTCCTCACTTGAGACTACATTGCATCTATATTCATTTACTGACAGCTCATCTTGCTTGGGTTGTCTCCTCACTTTTCGTCTTCCTGTGGTGTCTCTGCAGGCTAAAGCTGTTGTCTCCTTGGCTGGAGGCTCGCACACAGGAGGGCAGTGAGGAGCCTGCTACCCATAATGCTCTGGCTAAAATATACATTGACAGCAACAACAGCCCAGAGCGCTTTCTGCGGGAAAACGCTTACTATGACAGTGCCACCGTGGGTCGCTACTGCGAGAAGAGAGACCCGCACCTGGCCTTTGTGGCCTACGAGAGAGGGCAATGTGACATGGAGCTCATCAAGGTTAGAGACAAGTCTTAACCTGAACTTGAGCTTTATGCTAGGCTAATGTCTATGCTACTGAAATTAACCCTTAAAAGCCTAAAGACATACTAAATTTCCTGTACTTTTAAAATAGTAGTTATGTAAATATATAGGTTGTTTTAAAATATATTACATTTATACTAAAACTAAATTACATTTATATTTAAATTATGTTAAATTATGTTACTATCTGTTTGATTTAGTGTTCAAAGAATGACCAAAAATGACAAACTGGAATGGATCGTTTGTCTTTCTTTTTGTCAAATTCAAATCGTACTAAAATGTCTTGGGCCAGATACATAAAACTTAGCAGTAACTGCTATACACCAAGCAAAATGTGTGGCATGATAATTAAGTACTATTTATAAAAGTCAACTTGGTGGTGATCAGACCACCAGTGTCCTTTTTACCGTTGTACTATTTTTACACGTCATAAGAAAAAGCCATTCAAATGTTAAAGAGTTATGGAATATGAATTACCATATAGAGCCTATTTGGTTGTTGAAGCGGACTACAGGGACAAAAGGATTTAAGGATTGTAAGAAAAGAAGTAACCTACTCTTTGGTAAAATTGCAACAATAATAAGATAAATAATAGTGGTCTCAAATAAAGCAAGAACTTCTGTCCACAGTAGGGTTGGACGGTATCCTATTGTTTGTATTTCAGGGTCAACCATCATTCAATAAATGTCAAATCAGTATCTTACTACTGCTACAGAACATGTTTGATTTTGGTTAAACTAAAGCACTGATACAATATTTAGATGATAATATTTCAGATCTGAGGGAGCTTGTCATGCTTAGTTTTTCTGATGTTCGTCCCCTCTATCTGTCAGCGAGCTCTCATGGTAGGCATCTAAAAATAATAAGCGTAATACTTGAAAGTTAAAAATGAATGATTATCAATTATATCTCCCCTCCACCCCCACCCTGAGCCCCCAAAAGCAAATACGTGTGGTCCGCTGCAGCTTTGACCTACTGTTTTATTTTTAGTGTATATACTTTAACTGTTTTAATGTAAATCTTTATTAAAACCACATATTAAATAATCTATGTCATAATTTTGAAATACCACCATTATTTTTAAATACGATGGAGTACCTTATTACTGTAATACTGCACTTGTGGTGCTTGCCATGATAATCAATCCACATCAAAACTTGCCTTTTAAATATTTTGGTTAATTATATTCGCTATTTGTTGATGACTTCCATGTGTGACTAAGCTTATTTGAAAACGAAGGATAATTAAACCCGCATTCTAATGGGGAAATTTATCGTAGGACTAGTTCAGGTGGAATTCTTGCAGGATGATATTTTGTTATGAATCGGTAACAGCACATGTAAATGAGTGCCATACAGATCACACAAACACTAAAGTACGACACTAATGCTTGTATGAATGAGCAGATATGTTACCGCAATGTAATTTGCTGTTAACGTCATTTTAAATCTGACAGTTTTCCTTTATAGATGTGGCCTCTTTTACTCTTTTATTTGAAAGCACAAATGCAGTATCACTTGAAAGTTTAGAGTCTGGCCTTTCTACAGAAAGTTTCCAGCTTGTTTTGATAAACCATGTGCGAGAATTATGAAATATCAAATTACAACATGCATTTATCATTGCAGTAACTGCCTTCTATAAGTTAAGATCCAGTGATTTAGTGCTGCAGAACCTGTGTTGATCCTGACTTTAGCAGTCTTAAACATGAGTAAACATTTAAAGAGGTTGTCCATTCTTTAGGTGTGCAATGAGAACTCCTTGTTTAAAAGCGAAGCACGTTATCTGGTTCGGCGGAAAGATCCAGATCTGTGGGCTGTGGTGCTGGAGGAGAATAATCCCTACAGACGAGCGCTTATTGACCAGGTCAGATTCACTCTCCACAGCATACTGCCAGTGTTTTAGTGATGCCAATTCAATGTTTTCAGTGTAATCTACATATTTGTGCTGGTGTGTTTTGTTGTGAAAAATAGGATTGCAAGATTATATTCTGTGAATAATAGTTTTTGGATTTGTTTTAATTTTTGTTTTTGAATTGTGTTTTTTTTTTTCTTGTCTTCTTGGTATGTGTAGGTGGTCCAGACTGCACTGTCTGAAACACAGGACCCTGAGGAAGTGTCTGTAACAGTTAAAGCTTTCATGACAGCAGACCTGCCCAATGAGCTCATTGAACTTCTGGAGAAAATAGTGCTGGAAAACTCCATATTCAGTGAGCACAGGTCTGTTGTGTAGAACCACAGTGCAATGTAATTAATGAACTGTGACATATTATTAATATAATAATAATAACAATAATAATAATTATTATTATAAATTTTTTTTATCAAAATGTTTTTTGTTTTATTTGCATTATATTGGCCAGTGTATATGTTTGCTTATGTGTCCATGCATGCCTATGTAAAACAGAAACCTGCAGAACCTGTTGATTCTAACAGCCATTAAAGCAGACCGCACACGAGTGATGGAGTATATCAACCGCCTGGACAACTATGATGCTCCAGACATTGCTAACATTGCTATTAGCAATGAACTCTATGAGGAGGCTTTCTCAATCTTTAAGAAGTTTGATGTCAACGCCTCTGCTATCCAGGTACAAATACACACACCTCAGGTCTACATTTTCCTAATTAAAAACTCAAATTCAGTTTGCTTTTGGGAGCAACAAGCTGAGTCACAGAGGAGTGTGAAAAGTACAGAAAGCCACTATAACGTTTCCTCTTGTCTGTTCTTGATTTTACCCTTTTGTATCTGTTTTACTTGCTGTTTTGCCCCCCTATGTTGTCCTCCTGTGTTTGTCTAACTTTCCTAGCTGTGTGCTTTTGTTTTGGTTTTTCTGTTTCAATCTAGCTCTGCCCACTTGTCACGCCACACACCAACTTAACAGTTGTCCCAGCTGTTCTCTGTTCTCTGTTAGTGTACATGATTTAAGCAAATAAGTTTAAACTGTGAACCCACAGTAAAAACAAAAAAATAAGTAAGACCTTACAAATTTACAAGGATTAGGTAATGACTTAAACCTCAAGGCATCAACTGAGATAGTAATAAGCTAAATTTATGCAAAGATATATACGAAGTCATCATTTATAGGGTATGTTCTGTTGGGAGATGACTGTTTCAAACCCTGAACCCTAAATTTCAATACTTAATTTTGTTTTGTATTTTTGCAGTGTATTTTAAAGGTTTTTTTTTCTTTTAAATTGAATAAATGTATAGTGAATGTATAATGTAGAGTGAATGAAAGTAAATGAAGTAAAAATGTAATGAAGTAAAAAATATATTGCTAATAAAATTATTTAAAAAAATGCTGTCCCATGTTTTAATGTCACAACCAAAACACAAGGAGTTTTAGTCCATAGGTAGAGCCTTATTTTAGCCACACCCCTGCATTTTAGAGCAGGATGTGAGACTGCATCCTTGTCACTCAGTGGGCACACAGTGAGCAGTTAGATCCCATTGTATTAAATGTGTCCCGAAGTCTGAAAATCAGTGTGTGACCTTAATAAACGTTCATACCGAAACACATATTTCCTGCAATTAAGTATATATTTTTTTGTGTTTTAATGAAAATATCATGATTTTATGTGTGTACAAGTGTTTAAAACTGGATTTGCAAGTAATGTACTGGCTGGTGCTTTTGAGTTTTTTGGTAGTGACAAAATGAAATATTCAGTCGTTTATGTATGAAAATAAGCATAATTGAGTTATTGTTTCATTCAAACCAAAAGGATTTAAGTCTGAAGTCCAAGTTAGTTTCAGTTAAAGTCTGAAATGTGTTTTCAACTCTTGACTTTGGATTTACCTCCTGGCCTGATACAATTTCCTATAATAGTTCCTGCGTTTGTCAGTGTTACTCTGTTCCTCTGTTTGTAGTTTTCCAGTTTGCATTTTCTAGCCATTCTCATCTTTTTTTCTCCTGTTTTTACTTATGTCTATCACTCACACTTGCATCCTGTCTCAACACGTCCAACTTCATCATAGCCACTTATGAAATAGCAGTAATATGTGGCAGTAATATGCAGTTTTGTACATGTCTGTTATATTTAGGTTCTGATTGAGCACATTGGCAATCTGGACCGGGCGTATGAGTTTGCGGAACGCTGTGGGGAGGGGCCGGTGTGGAGTCAGCTGGCCAGAGCTCAGCTCCAGAAGAACCTGGTAAAGGAGGCCATCGACTCGTACATCAGAGCAGACGAGCCCTCAGCTTACATGGAAGTGGTGGATGCTGCCAGCAGAAACAGTATGACTGTCAGCTTTTTTCACCTCCTCCCAAAGACACTAATTAGGGACCTGAATGAAGTCTCTCAGTGAAGAGAGAAATTGTATAGCCTGTGCTTGCCTGGCTCAGGTGTGCTTAGAGATGAAACAAATCAAAATGTGGACTGAGAACCTCAGCGATAATGTGTTTTATTGCTGTTTATTAGCTAGTTGTGTGTGATATTAGTTGTCATTCAGCATTTGCTTGTTGTCAGGTGAATATGTGAACTTCATGTGTGTGTTTGTGTTTCATTAGATAATTGGGAAGATCTGGTAAAGTTTCTGCAGATGGCACGGAAGAAGGCCAGAGAGTCGTATGTGGAAACAGAACTCCTCTTTGCTCTAGCTAAAACCAATCGCCTCTCTGAGTTAGAGGAATTTGTCAATGGCCCCAACAATGCCCATATACAACAGGTATAAAAGCCACTCTACTAGACTATAAACAAGGCATGTTTAAATTCTAATATGTTGTTGCTGTCATGTTAAACCTAAAAAATTTTTTTTCTGGCTGGCTCTGTGTGAACATATAATGATGACTGAAAAGGTCCAGAACTACCTGTTATTATACCTTGAAGTTTTTCAAAAGTATACATAAAAAAGGTTAAAAGTATACATCTGTCTACTTTGGTACTTTTGTATCTGTCATTCTCTTTACTATTGCTTATCTCGTTCCTGTGTCATTCTTTATTTTTTCCATTAGGTTGGTGACCGCTGTTATGAGGAGGGCATGTTCGAAGCAGCGAGACTGCTCTTCAATAATGTGTCTAATTTTGCACGTCTGGCATCCACACTTGTCCACCTTGGAGATTATCAGGCAGCAGTGGACAGTGCTCGCAAAGCCAACTCCACACGCACGTGGAAAGAGGTGTGAGATTATTGAACAGAAACACAAATGGCTTCAATATGCATGTTTGTAGGTGGTATTTACAGCTGTTCATTTAATCTCGCAATTTCTCCTCACTTTACAGGTGTGTTTTGCATGTGTAGATGGAGAAGAGTTTAGGTTGGCTCAGATTTGTGGCCTGCACATCGTAATTCATGCTGATGAGCTAGAAGAACTTATCAGTTACTATCAGGTACGACATCAACATACTGTGTAGCAATTATAACTTTATAATAACTGACCAGAAATCTGCTCAGTACTAGACTATAAGTAGCTATGTTTATAATTATAATTATTCTCTTTGTGTGTGTGTGTGTGTGTGCGTGATCTCAGGAACGGGGTTATTTTGAGGAGTTGATCATGCTGCTGGAGGCCGCATTAGGTCTGGAGCGTGCTCATATGGGCATGTTCACTGAGCTGGCCATTCTCTACTCCAAATACAAACCACAGAAGATGAGAGAACACCTTGAGCTCTTCTGGTCCAGAGTCAACATCCCTAAGGTAAGACCCTCAATATTTTAGCATCTGGGGCACAGTATGTAGGGAATACCCTAATTTATAAAGAGGCCCAGAGAACATGCTAGATATTATGTGTGCCAGTTTAAACTATTATTATCCATTATATGGGCTTTTCTGATAGAGGAAACATGATGTTATCGATTAATGCTATTTCCCCTGCCTGCTGGTGCACAGTGATGATCAAAACTCAAAAAGTTTTTGACATGGTGGTGTAAATGGTATGATACAGATTGTACCTACTGTGGCACAAGAAAAAAACAAGGTTCAAAAGGTTCATTTTGATTTCATGTTGACGTCTATCTAAAATATAAGGCATTATGTCTAGCTCTTGAAGGCCTAGCCAATGGGAGAGCTTGGCTGTTTATAGATATCACAGGAAAAAAATCCAAATTGGACAAATTTTTTTAAGGGCCGTGTCAAGATCAAAGCCCATTTGTTTCCAGCCAATACTTAATGACATGAAAGTGTTACTACGGTACTTGCAGTGTTTAAATACAACAAGCACAATGATTTTCTATCAGGTGCTACGTGCAGCTGAACAGGCCCACCTGTGGGCAGAGCTTGTGTTCCTGTATGATAAATATGAAGAGTATGACAACGCCATAATCACCATGATCACACACCCCACTGACGCTTGGAGAGATGCTTCCTTTAAAGAGATTATCAGCAAGGTAACTTAATTGCTCACTATTACGTTGTTCAACGAAGGAATACTCTTTCACAATACTCAGTTTCTCTCTCTTTTTATCTCTGGCTCCTTTGATTCATATCTGTCTTTCTGTCTGCCTCTTTTTTTCCTGCTCCGCTACAGGTGGCGAATGTGGAGTTGTATTACAAGTCATTGCAGTTCTATTTAGAGTACAAACCAATGCTGCTCAATGACCTGCTGACTGTGCTAGCACCTAGACTGGACCACACAAGAGCAGTTAACTTCTTTGCTAAGGTACACATATATATATATATACACACACATACAGGCATACAGAGACCAGATTCCCCTCAAGATTAAGAGCCATTAATTAATTTTTACTGGGCAAATTTATGGATAAACAAATTCCTAGTGATTTATACCCTTAGTGTGCTTGTAATTAATAATCATTATTAATGGTAATGACTACTGACATATTTTTGTTTTTAATCCTGAAAACTCTTTGACAAACTGAAAGGTGTAATATGAAATTGGAAGAATAATTTAAATGAATGGTTTGGCAGAAAATGAAATTTACACATCCTCTTATCCCAAAGTACTTGATCAGCCAAGGCATGTTTGGTGTCTAAATTTGGCTTATTTAGTTTACAGCTGGAGCTATGTTTTGTTCATTTTTGTAGTACAATGAAAGTCATACTGTGGCCTAAACCACATTGACACGTCTATACAACCTTAATTAAGACATAGTTAAGAGAGCTTTTGAGCATATAATAATGCAAAAACTATTGACTTCTAGTGTTTGTTAGCAGCGTTAGCCTCAGAGCTCTAAACTAAAGGAGCAAAATTTGGAAACCAGACACATCTTGGCTGATAGGCTAAGTATGGGGTAAGTGGAAAATAATGTGATTTTCAAGATTCTTTTGCAGAACCAGAAATGACTATGTTTGAATTTTCTGGAAGAAAGTGAAAATGAATTAGAACAATGATGGAAAATGCATAGAGATTTTGAGATTAATGCTCCTGTAATTTTTGCTCCTGTAGGTAAATCAGTTGAGGTTGGTGAAGCCATACCTGAGATCAGTTCAAAGCCATAACAACAGAGCTGTGAATGAGGCCTTAAACAGCCTCCTGACAGAAGAGGAAGACTTCCAGGTACACACGCACATACACACAAGGTTTCACTAACCATTTGATCTTCCGAATAAGGCAAGAACGTAGATATGTTTAGGAAAATGCCTAGTGTTTTAGCCATTTCCCTTACTTGGCCTCATCTCTGTTCTTTGCTCTTCAGGGTCTGCGTGCCTCCATAGATGCCTATGACAACTTTGACTCCATCAGTCTGGCTCAGAAACTGGAGCAGCACGAACTGATTGAGTTTAGACGCATTGCTGCTTATCTCTACAAAATTAACCAACGCTGGGCACAAAGCATCCAACTTTGCAAGAAAGACAATCTGTATAAGGTAGGAACAGTTTATTTTTCTTTAGTCTTGAAACTAAATTGACATTAAAATACTTAAAAAATGAAGCTAAAATGCTTCAGTGGTAAAGTGCCATCCACTTAGTCAGGTCTGAGTAGTTAAGATGCATGTATCACACAGTGAGGTGATATGCTTTGGATCATGAGCAGTTCTTTTTATTTTCAATTTTCCTATTTTATCACTCTTGCATGGGTAAAATGAAAATGCCCCTTAAATATCTTCTAACACATTCTGGTACAAAGTGATCAAGGTACAGTGTGATAAATCTGACTGAAGGCAGGTTTATAATTATGTACACAATAATTGTCATGATAATGTTGTCATGGATGCAAATGGTGAAATAATTCTTTGGCTGTGAGTTAAAATCTGCGGTCTTGGTGTAATGTGACATGCTCAACAGCAATGAATTTACTACTTGTGTGAACAATGGCAGCCTATGATAAAGTTCTGGCATTGTCAGAAAGTTTGACCCAAAATCTCACAGTGTGCTACAACAGCGGTCTAAAAACAACTGAAACTGTGTGTGTGTCTACAAGAGAGAGGGAGAGAGAGATGCTAAATTAAGATAAAAACTTTATTACTCAAGTTTAAGCCCTGAGATCACATAAAGAGTGACCTGCCTGTGCATTGTATGGTGGACAGAAAAAATTTGCCTACTGACCTCAAGTTCACTTTGGAGAATGAGCTTTCCATTTAGCGCTTTTCCCCTAGCCAAGACATCCTTTGTCAATTCAGTCACATAAAATCCAGCAGACGGATGACAAACTAAAGGAAAACCTGAATAAATGCGAGTAGATGCATCCAGACAAGACAGTTGTACAGTTAACTTTGTACTATGCTGTGTGTCATGTATAAAAATGCAGAGCAGGCCCATTTGACCTTGTTTTTGGATAATCCTTCATTATATTCTCCAAGTGTGAATGCATATGTGAGGAGTGCATATGTGGAGAGCAGTACAAGGCTGAAAGCTTGACCCCTGCAGTTAAGGGATCTGCTGGCTCTGTTATGCTGTGGGATTTAATTTACTAGCCTGGTTGGAGTTATTGTGACTGATCACCTTTATCCTATGGTGAAACATTTCTCTGGGTCACTGAATTGTTTGATATGTATGAAAATAATCTGATAAATCTTATACAATGGTCCTCACAGACACCAGATCTCAACCCAAGTGACTATCTGTGAGAGATTTGGACCAATATGTTAGACGCTGTCCACCACCAACACGGAAACACCTTCACTATTCATCTTATGGAAGAATAGTGCTCCATGCCTCCAGTGCAGGTTCAGAGACTTGTCCTTGCCAAGGCGTGTTGAAGCTGTTCTGGCTGCTTGTAGTTGTCCAACACCCCCTACTAAGACACTTTGTTGGATTTTCCTTTAATTTTTTGCCCGTCTTTATGTGCTAGGGCTGAACGATTAATCGTTTTTTAATTGAATTAGCCAATAGCCTTTACAAGAGAAAAATCCACCCAATAAAAACGAATGCACAAACTTCCTTCCGATGACCAATCAGAAGCCGCCAATCATGCATATGCCCTACCTTACAAAGAAGCACAACTGTTAACAAGCAGTTTGGTGCTAGGTGTCAGGAAAAAGATGAGTGTTTCATCTGAGCAAGCAAGTGAGGCCCAAGGTCCGGTGAAGAGCAGCTACGGGTACTGTGCAAGACATGTCGAGCGTCGGTGCGAACATCACGAGGCAACACCACAAACCTCTATCAACATTTGAAGAATTATCACAGACATCTCTGATGAGTGCATATCTAAAAAGTCCAGCCATGAACCCCCACCTCAGTCACAAGTTCCTAACGTGACGGACAGGCGAACCTCAGTTGCACAGGCATTCGAAAGAAGAATCTACGCTATACGAACAAAGCTCACGAAGGCACTGTGAGATAACGACGCTATTGCAAAGTAGTCAGCGAAAGACATGGTACCGATTTACGCAGTGTCTAAAGACGGCGTCTGAAACCTTCTCCAAACACTTGTCAAAAGATACCAGATTCCCTCTCGCACATACTTCAGCCAAGTCGCTACTCCAGGACTGTATGCTTTGTGTAGGAATAAAGTTGAAACGGAGCTGAGAGATGTCGAGTATTATGTGACGACTACAGACATGGGGTCGAGCCAAACTGCTGAACCTTACCAAAGCCTCACTATTCACTTCATAAGTGAAGATTTTGAATTTAAGTGAAATGAAAGATGCTTTGGTCAGATGGTCTGAATGAATTTAGAAGAAATCATATTCTGATTATACTAACTCAATCTTTTTTTTGTAGTAACAAACTGTATGCAATCTGGATTGTCTTATGGTCACAGAAATAATGTCATGGTACTTGAAAAAGAACGTGTAGTAGTTATTCAGTTACTCTACTGTGGATTACGTTTTTCATTTGGCAATGTCAAACAAACTCTCTATTAATTCTTAATTCACGAGTATCCAAAACTGTATGAAAGCTGTGTCACTTTGATAGTTACATGTAATTTAGAGAGGAAGACAATGGAGGCATACTTAGGACTATTATGTTCAGATAATTATGAAATGGAGGAAAAAGAACAGTGTTAAAACAGTGACTGTTTAGTGTGCACTTTATGTGGAAAAAAGCAAACATTTCTTAAGCTTATGTGATAATTTATCTTGTTATTCATTGTAGGCTTTTAATATTTAAAAACAAAACTAAAAGCTACATATCATCTGTGTATTATTGCAATTTCAATCGTAATCGCAATATTGTGCAGAAAAATTGGAATTAGATCATTTTCCCAAATCGTTCATCCCTACTATGTGCTCGATAATATTATCAGAAACATCAGGTGACTCATGTTTCCTAGCACAGAATAAAACCTTATTTCTCTGGTCTTGTTTAGGCCTTTTTTTTAAAATGAGGGCGTGCCTACATCTTAGTCGTTGGGAGTCTTGTTGGCAGATTTGGTCATTATTTTTGTTCGTAAAATGATCTCTGCCCACATCATGACCCATCAACCCTGTTTGTGCTGACAGTGTTTCTTGCTGACTGATGCAAACCAAAAACACTTCACAGAAATGAAATGAGTGTAAGAAACGAAAAGAAAGGCCTCGATTTCAGGATTGCACAATCTATTCTTTGTTAAATCTTATCGTGATAACGACATTCACAATACTGATAGGAGGATGCAATGTACAAATAAACCATTTAACCAATCACTGAATGTTTTATTGTATGCTCTGAGCATCTTTCGCAGTCACCAATGTTTCGGTGGAAGTAAATCAAAGTATTCGCGTGATCCAGCCTCCAGTGGAGTTCAGTCTTTCACGATCTCAGATGCTGGCCAGAGTTCACAAATGTGTTTTTACTATATTGCAATGCATATCATAATTGCAGTATGTAGTATATTTTGTCCATATCATGGAACCCATTTTGATGTTCTCTGTCTGTGTGTCTCAGGACGCAATGCAGTACGCTGCAGAGTCAAAGGAAAGTGAACACGCTGAGGCTCTCCTGCGCTGGTTTCTGGAGGAGGGCCGGAGGGAGTGCTTTGCTGCCTGTCTGTTCTCCTCTTATGACCTGCTGGCTCCTGATGTGGTGCTGGAGCTGGCCTGGAGACATGGCCTCATTGACTTTGCCATGCCTTACTTCACACAGGTTATGAGAGAATACCTTACCAAGGTGGGTCACACAAACTAGGGCTGTCAATATCAGTTATTTTTCAGATGATTAATTGAGTAATCAGTTTAATAAGCACAAGCTAAATGATAACAAAGAGTATCAAGTGTGTTATACAGCCCTAAAACACACACACACACATGCTCCACAGTCTTTCTTAAAGGGCCCATATCCTACATTTTTCTTGTATTTTATTTTTTACCTTTGAGGTCCACTTATAACATTGGTATGGTTTTATGTACCAAAAGTCATTTTTACATGATTATTTTCCAACCTCTCTTTGTCCCTTAGAATCAAATGGGCTGTTTTTGTTACTGTACCAGTAAGATTATGATAAGATAAATGAGCTCTGTTCTCATAGGCTGTCCTGTATTGTTGTATGTGTGTGTGTGTGTGTGTGTGTGTGTATATATATATATATATATGTGTATATATATATATATATATATATATATATATACACGACAATACAGGACAGCCTATGAGAACAGAGCTCATTTATCTTATTGAACTGCTTGGTTCATGAATTGTAGCCTTTTTGTTGTCATATCTGTGGTTGCTGCATTATCAACAGTGACAGCCACTATTTTGTCCATTATGCCAAAATCTTGCAAAATGTCACTAACTGCTTTTGTTTTTAGCACTTTCTGTCTCACCTTTGCCTCACTGACAAAGTGCGCTGTCACTGTTGTCCAGCTGTCTCTGGTCAAGGCAACTGGTCAAGGCAACTTTGAGACAGCTCTGGTATTATGTTGGACTTTTCTACCAAGCAGGGTTCAGCTGGTTAGTCAAAATTTCTCTGGACAAAGAGAAATTTATTTTGGGTTAAGCACCTTGGTCATGGAGTCTGGCAGGTCCTGACCTCCTTTCAGCTGTATTTTTGTAGTGATTGTGGCTGTGTATTTGAAGCATATACAAACAAAAATGCGTTGGTAGAAACTGATAAGTGAAATCGAAATTTAATTTTTTTAACAAGTACCGGAATCTTTGAAGTTTGGAACTGGTTTCCGAACCAGAATGGGTTTCGATACCTGACACTGCTCAGAACAGAACTGAACTCTCTTTATCACTTTTGTGTGAATGTGCAGAGCTAAACTCCTGTAGGCTGAATAGGTGGAGGAGGATGTGAGTAAATAAGTTGGTTCTTGTGAAATCACAGATTTCATGGTTTACATACATGGACTGTATGGACTAGATAGTGAATTGAAAGTTTTGTAACTTGTCTTGACAGGGTTTACATATTACTGTATATACATCTAACTCCTTTACTGGGAGAAATTTTTTTTGTTTTTTTTTTGGTTTTTGAAGTAATGGTTCTGTAAAAAATCTAATTTCCACGTAGTCAAGCACCCAAGACATATCTGATGTCCAAATTTTGCTTGTTTAGTTTAGCGCTGGGCCTACGGGGCTAACGTTGCTAACAAAAAGTAAACGTCAATAGCCACCCAAATTTGTTTTATAAATCTATCTTAAAAAATTCTCTTAATCTGCTTAAACTGCATGCCAGTCTTTATTAAGGTCACACAGGGTTGTCGATGGAGTGTAGACCACACTGGACCAGTTTCCCAGACTCAAATTGATCCTAAACCTAGACTTAAAGTATTTCCAAAAGTGGTTCAGTTTAGTCCAAGACTAAGCTTAATCCTTGTATGGGAAAGAAGCCCAGCATGTGAGTATGTCACTGCAGGCTATTAAAATGAACAAAACCTCTTTTAGACAAAACCTTTAGATCAGGGCTGCCTGATTCTGGAGATCAGCCATCCTGCAGAGTTTAGATCGAATCTTAATCTGACACTTAACAAAAACCTTCAGGGGCATCTGAATATCAGAGCCAGGTCAGTTGGATCTGAACTCTCCAGGGTGGTAGATCTCCAGGATCAGGATTGGGCACCCCTGCTTTAGATAAGAGGTGTTGTGAGGCCTGTTACGGGAGCTGGAGTTTGTGTTTGAGCAGGTTGAGAGATGTGGGGTAAGTGGAAAATTGTATAAATCTGATTTTTTTTTTTTTACTGAATCATTCACGTAATGAGGGATAGCCTTTTACTCTGCTCTCTGTTCTTGTGCTTTACAAAATCATAGTTCCATAACTGTCTCCCCTCTTCTACAGGTGGATGAGTTAGCTGGACAGGTGAAGGTCTCTGACCCTTTATCTTCATTTTCCTTCGCTGTCTTTCGTTCTCTCTCTCTCTCTCTCTCTCTCTTTCTCTTTCTCTCAGTTATAGCATGTAGAGCTCACTAACTCACCCCCACTTCACCTAACAGGTCTCACTGTAGTCTGCTTGATCGACTGTAATACATCTGTAATACGACTTGGAGAGCACTATATGAGAGAAATTGCAATTTACAAAACTAAGCCAGATGTTGAGTGATAGACTTATTTGCTTGTGCTGCAGTGTTTAACCTCCTGTAATTACAATCTGTTGCACATCCACTGTTTGTGTCTCACCCTGCCTTGGTCAAGTTTGTAGCTATAGAATAGAGTAGATTCTGTGTCCATGTGAAACTAAAGAGAGCTCAGGAGCTGGCTGTGGTTGTTTCCGTGACAACCTCTATGAACTGACATTAGTAGCATTAACTATAGCTATTACAACAAATCATTCTCCAGTAATAGCTGTTGTCGTTTTGAATCATGTGGGAGCACACCGTAAGTCTCGGTTTTCTGTTTGAAAGGTTAAACTACCTGAGTAGTGTAATGGTGGCTTCTATGCTGCAGTACTCTAAATTTGCCTGCAGATGGCACTTAAACTGTAAGAATCTACTGTAGTATGAGTTTTCATTTTGCTGGGAACAGATCAGTAGATGTGAATTGAGAGGTAAAGTGTTTTGTATGGGGTTAATTTTGTAGTAAAAGTTTTAAATAAAAGAATACAATCCAAAAGCAAAATATTAAGAAGCAAAATGTAAGAAATATACACTGACTGGTGTATATTATACCAGTGATCACAGGACGCTGCCCATAAGATGCTGGATTTTTGGTTGGTGGACTATTCTCAGCACTGCTGTGTCTGATCCACTTGTACCAGCACAACACACGGTAACATGCCACCATATCAATGTCACTGCAGTGCTGAGAATGATCCACCACTCAAATAATACTTGCTCTGTGGTGGTCCTGACCATTGAGGAACAAGGTAAAAGGAAGCTACCAAAGTATGCAGAGAAACAGATGGACTACAGTCTGTAATTGTAAAACTACAAAGTGCACCTCTATGGTAAGTGGAGCTAATAAAATGTACAGTGAGTGTATAAACAATGGCGTGTACTTAAGGAAGTGGCCAGTCTGTGTGTTCCAAGTACAAATAAGGATTGAATTAAAAGATAGATTGATTTTAACTAGCATGCAATACTGCACTTGGTATTTGGTGTGTAGAGTGGATGTGGCTGTTGGTCAGAAGACCTTTCAGTCCAAATCAGTTATCCAACAGAGAAACTGGCCTTCTGCCAAGACCTGCTCACCTGTAAAAAAAGGGTCAAAATGCAA
>JAILXH010070997.1:13762-23762 GCA_023558415.1 Piaractus mesopotamicus | reverse complement strand
GAGCCTCAAGAAGCCCTGATGAATTCAGAGATGGCGAGTTAAGAAACGTTAGCAGCACACAGGAGGAACAAGCTTTATCCAAACACTCACCTAAGCTACAGTCCTTTTCAGATAAACTAATGTAAACAGTATTATTACGAGCTGCTAAACATGCCTCACTAAACGTGCAGAGATTGCTTTCACAAATCAGCTTCAGCCTGAGGGAGCAGCTGACTAGCTGACTAACTACTTTATTGGTATTGGATAAACTAGGAAACCTTATTTAATCATCTAACCATTAAATCGCTGTTGTCGGAAGAAAATTTTGTATCTAAAAAATGGTAACTTTACAGGAAAAGGAAAAACCTACTTTACTTTTAATGTAAGTCAATGGAACCAGACATTTTTCCAAGTCATTTTGAGTCTTTTTGGTCCATTCATCATGGAATTTACATACAATGTAAAGGGCAACGGGCATTTTCTAATTAAAACGACGTTTTCTTCTGACAGCAGCAAAATGTTTGTAGTTTAATGTAAATCTTGTGCCTTACACAGTTTACAATTTACACAGTATCAAAATGTTTTTTCTCCTGTAATAAAATGTTTTGTTTAGGTGTTGTCTGTACAAAATTTTTTCAATGATGTAGCCAACTCTGATTGTGGATATACAAAAAAGCAATTACTGAAATAGACTACTTATTTACTCTTACTTGAGTAATTTCCTTTATCAATACTTTTACTTGTACTCAATTATCACTACAGTAACAAATTTTACTGAAGTAGGGATTTTTCAAAAAATTCACCACAGTTCAAACTTTGAGATGTAATCAAAGTCATTCAGAGTGTGAAGTGGTGCATTGCAGAGAAATTTGGAAATGTTGTAGAGAGACTCTTGCTTCTTAACAGTGGCAGTGATAGGGGTTGCAATGTCTGCAATGTAAATATAGCCATTTTATTTTGATGATAGAAAACGACCATTGAACCTGCATGTATCTTCTGAGTGTTTAATGGTAATGAAAAAACAATGGCAAATCTGAAAAATATGTGTTCTTTGGGGACTGTTTTGCCTCAAAGTGCCTTGTGTGTATGTCAATGGATGGATCCTTATAATTATGTTTTAAGCCAAAGTATTATCCAAAACACAATACACAAATATTTTAAACCAAAATATTATCCAAAATACACAATGTCTGTCATCATGCAGCGTATCTGTAACCATTTCATATAACAACTCTCTGTAAACAAGCTTTTAACGGCATTAAATTTTAGGCATCTGGTTCCTATCACCACCACTATGAACAATTCTGACTCAACAGTTTTCTCAAAGACGGCGCATTTTATATCAAACCACTCTGAATGACTTTGTTTACATCTTATCCATTTAATTATGCAGAAATGTTGAAAATTGGTGGAAATTTCTATTTTAAAGGGAATAATGTGCTTGAATTTAAATATTGTATTTGATCTAATTTCTATATTAACTCCAGGAGTTCTATGGTGAGGACCCTAAGACCTCTCCAGATTATAGCCGCATCATCAACCAGCATCACTTTGAGCGTGTCCTGGCCCTAATGGAGGGATGCACCGTGGCTGTTGGGGGAGAAAGTGATAAAACACAGTGTTATATTGGTATGGGAATGCAACATAAACACTTGGCTCAGTTTTCTGTTGGATCTGTGATAATTGTTTCTATAAAAATAAACGTTTGCTTAGTGGTTTGATGAATATTATAATATGTTATATGTGTAAGGAGTACCTGTATAAAGACTGTATGGTATATTTTCTGATCTCTTCTAGCCCCTACTATTCTGAAGGATGTTTCGCCTCATGCCAGGGTAATGCAGGAAGAGATCTTTGGACCTGTGCTACCGATAATAACAGTCAGTGATGTCAGTGAGGTCATTCGCTTCATCAACGAGAGAGAGAAACCCTTGGCCCTTTATGTTTTCTCTTCTGATAAGAGGGTATTTATGAGCGGCTGATAACATTTCTGTCTATTTTCTTGAAAATCAGTGGCCGCAAGTAACTTTTTAACCATTTTTCTTCCTGTGGAGGTGATCAAGCGAATGCTGAGTGAGACGACCAGTGGAGGAGTGGTGGTTAATGATGTCATAATGCACTACACAGTCAACTCCTTACCCTTCGGGGGTGTAGGTAAGACTGCGTGTTGGAAATAGACCTAGTCTGTGATCATGTTGTTTCTGCAGACTTTTCAGGGTGTAGAAATGTTTAACTTTGTAAAGTTGACAGGTCTACCCTTCCCCTCTTCAGTCATAAAACTACGTAACATTAGTTCCGTAGTAGTTACTGAATAATTTATAGTAATTACTGGATAATAAGCCTTAAACCCACCCCTGAAGTGGTGGTTTTGCCAAAAATCAAATTTACACAGTTTTCCCCTGTCCTCAAGTGTAGTTGCCCAGAGAAGACATGTTTGGTGTCTGAAGTTGTTGCTTTTTTGTGCTGGCGCTAGGAGGCAAATGTAGCTAACAACTATAGCCACCGTTTAATATTGTGCAAAGTGAAAGCCTAAATCATCACACCCTTGTCTCAAATTCATTTGATTGTTCATTGATTGTTTAGGAATATGGTTTGGATACAGTGATCTGTTACTTTCACGTTTGCCTCCATTAGTGAAAAAAAATATATTATTTCATATACTCAATTTAAACCCTCATTAGAGCAGTCTTATTGGAAAGTGGTACCTGAAAGGGATACTCTGGTTCGGACGAGATGTGAATAAAGCCTATGGCGGGGATGACAGTCCTAGTCCTGGGAGACCCCCTGCCGTGCACACTGGAGTGTTTTGCCTGTTCTCAACATGTGTTTCAGTTAATCTGCTAATTAACAACCCCTTCCTGAGTTGAAGCTGGGGTTTTACAACAGGGACAACAGTAAAATGTACAAGGCTGCAGTACTCAAGGACCATTGTTGAAAACCACTGTTTTAAGAGGTGAAGACTTAGTTGCCAGACCTAGATTAAGCCTTTCCAATGGTGAATTATTGACAGTGCAGTTTAGTCCAAAACTAGGCTTAATCCATTTGTGGGTGGCTGCCCCTTGTCATTCCGAACAGGTAAAACTTCTCTAATCTTAATAATAGTCACTATGCCAATGTGTTTGTCTCTCTCTCTGTCTGTCTGTCAGGAAACAGTGGGATGGGGAAATACCATGGGAAGCACACCTTTGACCAGTTAAGCCACCACCGTGCTTGCCTCATTAAGTCTTTAGCGATGGAGAGTCTGAACAAAGCCCGCTACCCTCCCCTAACGCCGTCCCGCCTGCGCAGGGCCAGGTGCTTCATGCTGAGCCGCTTGTGCAGCTGTGCCCAGGCCACCTGCGCCTGGGCCATCATCGCTACCATTCTAGCTCTGGGTTTGCTGATCGCCTTACTGGTAGTCCTGCTTAAGGTAAAGCATTCTTGAAATCTCTGTCTTTTCCTCGTTTCCTCATGAATGAAGATTTTCCATTACACCAAAAATGTAAAGTGCTGCATAATGACTGTTCTGTTTTGTTTGCTCACCTAGGATCCTGTGGCATGAAGATCCTACCAGAAAATATACACATTGAAGTGCTAGGCATTGTACTTATGATTTGTGGTGTTAGAACAAAATCTCTACTGTAAAAGATGTTCCAAAAGCTTTTTTCTTATATTTTGTAATGTAATGTATTTTAATATATTGCCTACTGTATGTTTTCCATTTAAATATCTAATAGATTTTTGTGCAGTACTTGTTGTCTGTATGTAGTTATGTTGCTGTTCGGTGTATTCTGCTGCGGACATCCCGCTTCCATAGGCGCTGATACAAAATCCATTTCTGTGGGCACTATAGCAGTAGCACACATACTGCATACTGGATTGTCAGCATTATCCTTTTTTTCTCTGCATAGCACAGAGTTCTTTGTGCTGCCGCTTTTTCAGATAAGCTGGTTTTACTGTTCACTGAAGCAAGTGACAAAGAGTTTGTTGCTGTGCTATATAGTTTTGTGTGCCAACTGGACCAGACATTTTCCAGAAGCAGACTTTGGTATTATTAAATAATAACAAAAATAATCCACCAGGTGTCCTCCTATTGCTACAGTGGAATGCCCTGTGATCACGTAAAATAGTCAGTGCATCCCTTCTTATCTGCAGCAGGGGGTGCTACAGTACTAGTTTAGGTTTTAGTGTCTTTATAGACTCTTTACATCAGTTTAACACAAAGAATTCAGTCTAAATGAACAACTTGTACATTCACAGTTATGCAGTGCTCTGCAAAAGTTAGTGACCACCCTTTATTTTGTTCAATTTCAAGTCAAATTGGCCCTTAAGTATATGTTACTCGATAACAGAAAACATATGTTTAACAGAAAATTACACAGAAGCCCCAAAAACTACATATAATATCTATTTTTTCAGTATTTTCTGTTTCCATTCATTGCCTTTATCACAGCTTCTATTCTTTTCAGAAGACTTGCTGTTAGTTTTTCAAAGAAAAATGCAGGGATATTTTTCCACACCTTTACAATTCGGTCTTCAGCAAAAGTTTGCTGCATTTTCTGATTCTCATGATCCAAAAATCCCAAACACATTTAGTGATGTTGAGGCCTGGACTCTGGGGTGGTCAGTCCATTCTACTGAGAACGCCAGCAGCTTCTTTGATTTGCAAAATTTCTTTTTTCTTTCTATTTTCTTTTCTCAGTAACAGTTTCTTGATAGCTACACATCCTTTCTGACTCATAGTGTTGAGTTGTCGTCTCACAGTGGAAGGATAGACAGAAACAGCTGTGGATTATTTTCAGATTTAAAACAAAAGTGGAGCTTGATGGCTTCCTTTCCCTCCAAGATGAAAATTGTATGTAGTGTTTTTCTGATGCTTTCAGTTTTAATGGTCTACCAGGTCTTGCGTAGTTGTTCAGAGTACCAGTTTCTCTATGCCTTTGAATAATTTTTTGAACTCCAGTTGTGAAAACTCCGGTTTGTCACTTATTTTCACTTTTACTTGCCACTTCCTTATACAAGTGGATTATTTTGTATCTAATCTCCTCAAAAATTGACTCTTGAAGTTTCATTTTTAAAGCACCATATAAATCCTAATATAATAGTAATAATACTAACAGGGATGATGATGTAATTTCAAGAAGTCAAACACTTCTATGCCTACTATATTTGCCAGTGAACTGGTCTCACACTGTACTTCTCTTTGAAGACTTGAACTCTAACAGTGCTGATACTCTTTTGAAAACCTAAATCATTTCTTGTCCATTTGCACTGTATGTTTTAATTCTATAAGACGGCTACCTTTAATTGACTTTAGTTTGGACTCATTTGCCCTGAAGCAATAAAAGTCTTTTAAGCCAAGACAATTATTCTTCCCAGTAACCTCAGTACACATTTTTGGCAGCCAGTCCTCCATGCCTCAACATTCAACATTCCCCCCGACCACACATTAGGAACAAAGCAATATGTTCCTGAGAGGTACTGCGTACTCATATCTCTCTGCTGATGCCCCTCCTGTTGTCTTTCCATATGTGAGTCATGCATGAATGTCATGTACTGTACAGATTGCAATCCTCCTGCCATGACTCACAGGGTTCAGTGGACCCCTGAGGCTACGACACCTCTGTGTTAAAGGCTCAGACTCACGTACTTCAGTAGGTGCCTGCATTCCATTATAGGCTCAAGGCTGTAGCGTCTGTTTTCCCTGGAAAATAGCCATTAGTCTTAGAGTCTTAGAGGATACCACACGAACAGGAACCTACTGTACGTTGCTGGCCCACGCCCTTCAAATGTGTTTTTCCTTTTTAAACCTTTTTAATCTGAGATTTATGAATAGCCCTTCATACTTGTGTATATCTACCCTCTAAAAAATAGAAGTAAAGTGTTCTTTGGAGCGATGCCGGAGAATAACCTCTTGTGGCTCTCTAAAGAACCTTTCAGTGCAAGGCTCTTCAAAGGAACCATTTTAAGGAGCTCTAATGTAAAGGTTCTAGAACCAACTAAGTTTTTAGGTTTTTCCTAGAATTGTATGTCCAAACCAAGAACCATTTAGGAACCTTTATTTAGGGCTGTTTAATTCCAAGAGTAGATTGCATAAATAATCTCGATTCCAAAAACCAAGATAAAGGAAGGGTATCTGGCATAAAGAGTATAATATTAATCATATTTGACCTTAGCAAGAAAATTTGGAGAACTAGCTAAATTAACCTAGCTGATTAATGTGGCTGGCAAAGTTGCACCCAGTTGTCCTCTTATCAACTCCTTCAGGTCAGTAGATGTTTTGGCACTGGCAATATTGTTTGATTGAAGCCAATTTTTCATTACAAAATGTTTACTTTATTTTCCACTTTATCTAAAGTAAATACAGCTGAACTATCAATGTGTGTGTTGTGGAGGGCTGCATTGTTAATACAGACTGGACAGTAAAACAGAATATCCTGCGCTCTGTGTTCACGTGTGTGAGGGCAAACTTGGACGTCACTGTGTGGAATCCAAAGCTTTGGGGTCAACCCTGAATTCATGAATGCCTGGAGACAAGAAACAAATAAGTCGATCCTTTTCAGCCGTACCTTTTTCTGGGCCACCCAGTGGGCCAGCCTGCAAAGTTACCGTCTCTTAATGAGTTGTTGACTGACGGATTGATTGACTGACACCTATTGTTGAAACGTGCATGTCTAAGCGCTGCCAGAGACAAGCAGCAGGTAGCGCTTACACGGTGCGAAATACATCCTGGTATTTGGGTGGTCCCATGTTGGCTGGCTACTCCAGCGTTGACTGGCTGCTAACTCACTCGCCATAGCGGTGCTGATGCTAGCTTTAATGGCAACAAAATGTTTGGAGTAACTTCTTTTGGAAATGCTTTTGTAGTTTGGTATTCAGGTCTTCCACCCATTAATTGACATCTTGCATGTCTCCTTTTTTGTCTTTGGTTTGAGAAATAGGTAACAATTCACTCTTTCCACCTGCCTCTTGTGAAATTGGCATGTTTTCAGGTTTACAAATATGCTGTGGCATCCCAGGCATAGTTACAGTTGCTAGGCTATGAAAGACCAACTGGCTAAACCAATTTGCTACAGCGCCATCCTGAGGCAGACCATTGCTACATCTCTAGTTAGTTAAGAATACCAAAGACAGAAACTTGCCGATTGTAGGCGGGCCCAGATCATCAAATTATAGGACCCTGAGCACAAATGTCTGGTGGGCCCCTACTTGGCTACCTTTTTCGTCAGTCAAGAAATATTTTTATAATATCTCAATGGCAGCAAACCAACCATGGTGTTGGGCATGTCACTGTTATCAAGGCATATATGGGGATTGATTGATCGATTGATTGATTGAAAGAGCATTTTTGAATGTTGTGCTCTGATTGAGCTGCATAGTCTAGGGTTTGTGCTATACAAAACATTTGTTAAAAATTACAGGTTATTCAAGTGTTTCTACAGACAAACCTCTTGCATGAAATATTTCTGAACAGTATGATGTCTTACTGTAAAGTTAAATTATTCGTCATTTATGTTTAGCAGGAAAGTTACTGTGTTTAGCTGTCCTGGTTGCATAAAGACAATAGCAAGCTGACAAACAATACATTTTCCAACCATGCCGTGTCCTTCTAAGGCAGGATAATTGGGTTATAGCCTGTTGCTGACAGCAGCACAGTCATCTTGCTGCCTATTCTAAAACGCTACTGTGGTGAACAACAAAACCATAACAACATTAAGCTCATATTAGCACAAAGTTAACACAAACCCAACAACCAGTGCACCACTTACTTATAAAGCATGCATGTGCGCTTCTCAATGAAGACATCAATTAAAATCGGACAGCTGAGAGACGTATGTAACAAAAGATGAAGAAAACAACACCAGTGTGCTAAAAAACCCAAACCACCAACCATCTTAAGCTGAAGCACACGGCCACAGTGGAAATGGAAAATGTTTGTTTTTTCTTTTCTATATCTTACCTTTCAAGTAGACGTTGCAGATCGCCACCAACAATGATGCAGCAACTTTGTCCATCGACACAGGCTGAGATTTTTATTGGTGTTTGGCTTCAGAAATGGACATCCTCCTCTCTGTCTAAGTATCAGGTCTCTTGCAGATTCTCCAGACACTTCTTTTGTATATTTGGAGCTTCAAATTAACAGTGCACTGACAGAAGCTCGGTGTAAGTAATGGCAGATAGCGAAGCAGTTTCTAACTGGGGACTGGAAGAGAAAATGAAGTTAACGTTTAGGTAAGACGAGGCGAGCATCAGGATTATGATAGTCTGGAAAAGTTGAAATTAGATCAAAACAATTGTCTAAATTTTGTCATAATTGCTTGGGGGGGCCCTAGTGGCTTGGGCCCCTGGGCATGCACCCATTAAACCCACTGGATGATCCAGGCCCGATTGTAGGTAAAGCAGGCTAGACAATGAGCTGTTCCTGTTACAGTATGCTGCCACTGGACTTTCTATCTGGCAGTCTGATGGATGAGTCTGGGTATCGCAAATGCCAGGAGCCTGACTGCATTACCTGCCTGACTGCATTGTGCCAGCTGTAAAGTTTGGTGGAGGAGGGATAATGCTATGAGGTTGTTTTTCAGGGGTTAGCCTACGCCCCTTATAGAACTAAGGGAAGGGAAATCTTAAAGTTTCAGCAGACCAAGACATTTTGGATAATTCCATGCTTCCAACTTTGTGGGAACAGTTTGGGGAAGACTCTTTTCTGTTCCAGCATGACTGAGCCCCTGTGCACAAAGCAAGGTCCATAAAGACATGGTTGGGTGAGTTTGGTGTGGAACAACTTGACTGTTCCACACAGAGCCCTGACCTCAACCCCACTGAACAGCTTTGGGATGAACTAGAACAGAGATTGCCTCCAGGCCCTCTCATCCAACATCAGTTTCTGACCTCACAAATGCTCTTCTGGATGAATGGGCAAAAATTCCCACAGACACACTCCAGAATCTTGTAGATTACTTCCCAGATTACTTAATGCTTATAGATGTAGAATGGGATGTCATAAAAGCTCCTGTAGGTGAAGTGTGTAAGTGTCCCAACACTTTTGTCCATATAGTGTATGTTATTACGCTAGTCTATTACCAGTTTATTCCTGTGCTAGTTTAGATCTAGCTAGAAAGCTAGTTAAGTGTGTCTTCTGGATTCACCCAGAACGGAGCAATACAGTCAGAACTGTGACTTTCATATTGCCCTGTCACCCTATTCTTCAATGGTCAGGACCCCCCATAAGACCACCAGAGAGGATGTTTTATTTGGATGGGGGATCATTCTCAGCACTGCAGTGACACTGACGTGGTGGTTGTTAGTGTGTGTTGTGCTGGAACTAGTGGATTTAATTAGCAAGGCCTTTATGAGCTGAGTTTAGAGCATTAGATGAGGGTAAACGCTAATCTCCGCAGCACTTTGGCCTGGAAGGTCCGCACTTTGACATGCCTGGACTACAGTTAGTAATTGTAGAACTACAAAGTGTACCTATATGGTAAGTGGAGCTGATAAAATGTATAAAGAAAGTAGATACAGGGCAGGTGAAGTGGCTGGCTGGTGTTTGTGTATATGCTTGCCTAGTCCTGTTAAGAGTGTAGCTGTACTTCAATTCAAAGCTTTCCAGGTAAAAATGGACATCAGTATTCCAGGAAAACTTCACCCTGCTTTTTTTATTTTCAGGCTAATTGATAAACTGCCCCCTTGCTGGTCTGATTAGTGGCTAAGGTTTTAGTATGTGGGCCCTGACCAATTACAGCCTCTAACCGAGCCTGGCCAGGATAAATGGGTGCTAATAATGAGTGTCCCGAAAAACACCATAATCCCTTTATTTCTCTGATAACCCTTACTGTGAACAAAGCACAGCTACTGTGTTCTGAGATCTCTTCTTCGATCCTAAATTCTTGGAAAGCAATCAGGGAAACTTCCATCACATCCATATGTCTTTTTTTGGGTTTGGTGATCTTGTCTCGGCAGCAGTTATCTTCTCCTCGTATCTTGTTCTTGTTGCAAAAAGAAGGCAAATCTCAGTCTCACGGCTCCAGTGTTTCAGTTTCCATGG
>JAILXH010070981.1:19239-33199 GCA_023558415.1 Piaractus mesopotamicus | reverse complement strand
TCTCTCTCTCTCTCTCTCTCTCTCTGTGCTTATTTTCTACTGATCCTCTTTTTCTGAACAAAACCACTGTTGCCCAAATACTGGACACTCTGATGTGATCTTTTAATTTTTAATTTCGTACTTTTTCCAATTTGGCCATATGTATTTTGTTTCATGTTTCATGATTACAAGGTTTTGATTTATGCCTGCTTCATTTGCATTTGAATAAGCAGTGCTAAAAGCATTGGTGTCTTCTTTAACCTTGTCATTCGCAAGTCCGACGTTCAATGATCGACTCCATTCAGATGAAACCTGTCAAAGACATGAGGTAGTATTATGTTTAGGGCAGTTTTTTTTTCATTTGTTTTATACAAACAGACCAAAAAAAACCCTCTTGTGTTTTGTGTTCGATTACGACTGAGCGTTTTTCCCCTCTGCCATTACACCGAGACGTGGTGAGGCGCAGCTATCTTTGCACTTTATTACGCCAAAATAGAAAACACTTAAGCATGTAAAATTAATGTGGAAATCATTCCTGGGGTAAAACTACAAAACACAGAAGTTGTACCCCTGCACGCTCACCCCTTTCTCTCCTGCCCCCCAATACCACCCCCCCACCACCACCTCCTCCTGGCAGATCAGAGTGTAATTGCCAGTAATCAGGTCTGTTTGCAGCTGATAAAACCTCGGCGAATGCGCGGAACCCTCTTTGTGTGATGACTCAATTATGCCCGAAGAGTGCCTCATCAAACCTGGCCCATCAGCTGCCTTAATAAATAAGGAGACACAAACTTGCTGCAGGCGCATTGTAATTCCATTCATTCCATAATTACATTCAATCCCGCTTTAACCCTTTCCCCTCCGCGTGCGCCTCCTGCAAGAGGGGACAAAGAGGGAGACGGAAAGAGAGAGAAAGAGAGAGAAAAAGAAGGGGAAGAAAAGGAGTGACCTTGCACTGGGCCCCTGGCTCCATAATTCAGACAACGATACTGCCTGAGAAAGGTTAGAGAGAGAGAAAGAGGAGGGAGGGAGGAGTATTAGCGGAGATAGCGTTCAAGGTCTTTATTTATTCATTGTCTGGTAGCTCATGCAGCTTTATTCAGTAATTACACTCAAAGTGCAATCTAATCATAACAGTCATTCAGCAGCGGGACAGGCCGCCAAAGCATTTTGTAAATCTCTTTTTTTAATACTTTCTTTTGCTTAACCTTCATCCTACCTGCTCTCACTTGCTGTTTGCTGTACGCATTTCAAACTCAACACCTACTTTGAATCCAAAGATCCGAAATATTAACCTGTCTCAAAAAAATATTTTGTTTATAGTTTTTGGCTACTTCAGTTGTTTTTTGTATGGAAAACAATTTCCAGACATTTTGCAACTATATTTTAGTTTTCAGTGGGTTCTTGAAAAAAGAATTCAGATTTTAATGACTTTTGCAACTTCATTTCACTTATCAATTACTTTTTGCAATTGCAGATTAGTTTTTGAAAATCCAGCTAAGTTCTGAATAGATGTTTGTGACTGCAAAGTAGTTTCTGCATCTGTTTTTGCATCTGTCATGTGGTTTCACTGACTTTTTGAAACTGTGATTCAGTATGAACGACTTTGAGTTTATGCTACTTCTTTCCACTGCAACTGATTTTTATTGACTTCTTAGAACTGCATTGCAGTTTTAAGTGGCTTATTGCAACTGCAGTTCAGTTTACAGTAACTTTGCAAACAAAAAGTGACAAAAAGTTATCAATCAATGTCAATGTTGTATTGAAAAGTGCTGAAAGATTGACATTACATCATAAATAAATGAGTTGGGCCATTGTTGATATCATGAAGGACCTCTGTATGTGAGAGGAGGAGCAGATTTGAGATAGGTGTAGGTGAATCTTGGGTGTATCATTGTGTAGTTGATTATTGATAGTTGATAGTTATTATGCATTATGTGTTTCTCAGTCCCACCAGAATCTTTGTGGGCTAAATGCTTGATTTTGTAGCAGCTTTTTGCAATATTTATAAAACTGTAGAATTTTGTAATGATTGTGATATATTTATTCAACTTGTTTTTAATGCAGTTTAGTTTGTTTCTGCTAAAAACAAGAAAGAAACAAGAAAAGAAATTAGCAGCATATTTCTGCAGTCATACATTCAGGAAAGAAATAACAAGCGCTCCATAACAATAATAATAACAATAATAATAAAGTAAAGTAAAATAAGGTGTTCTCAAAACTATTTTGGTAGAATATCAAGCAGAGTGTGTAGCACTGTGTAATTCTGAACTAGACCTGGGCGATATCTAAAATTAATCACATTATTTTGTTTTTGTTAAAAACTCAGGATTATCAGTCACCTCCCAGCGCACCGCAAAAGCACACATGTAGTCTGCACAGCAGACGGCATACTGCGCAAAAGAGACACGCTTCCAGTTATTGTGAAAACATTTATATATAGTCACATGCGAAAGTTTGGGCACCACTAGTCAAAGGGCATTTTGTTGTTTTTTTAAAGTGAAAATAAGTTCTCGTCCTCTTCAGTCAACACACATCTGCACATTGTAAAGCAAAATTACTGTATATTTGCTGAATTTAACATATTACAAAATTGGCCTGTTCAGAGGTTATGGCACATTTTATATTTTATTTTTTTCCAGTATGTTAAAATGGATAGAAAAATAGAAACTATGTACAAAAAATGACATATTTAAGTTTGTTCTCTGTAGGGAATGTGTTAACTTATTTTCACATAGAAAATCAACAAAACGTGTCATTTGACCAGGAGTATTTAAACCTTTGCTTGCAGCTGTAAATGCTTTCACAATAATTGGAAGTATGCCGTGTGCCATGCGGACTATTTGTTTGTTTTTGCGGGGATGATGTAATTGATAATCCCCATTTTTTAACAATAAGAAAATACTGTGATTGTTTTTAGATATCGTCTCACAATGCTACTTTTCTTGATTTTCAACCAAACATTACTACAAACAAACATTACATTAAAGCATTACTGTTTAAGAGCACTTTATTTTACTTTCAAGAGTTGTAAACACAGAAATAATGCGGTGATGGTTGGTTGAATTTGCATGAATTTCCGATTGTGGATGCCCGAAGGGACTGCTCTCTTTTGACGAAATGAAAATGCTAGAAATAGCTTGAGCAATTTATTGTGTAATTGGTTGTAGAAGTCATGATTTAAAATTGACGTAGTTCTTACTTTGTTGTGCTATCAGCTTATAGCAGTAATACTGTGAAAGTAATGATGCATTGTGATCAGATTTCATTTGATTCATGCTTTGCTTACACACACATGGCTGTGGGAAACATAGCAGATGGGATTGGGTGAAGAGCACTGGCCACACACGCACACGGGGGCTGCTGTGTTAGGAAGCACTTCCCTGGAGACCCTGCCGTCTTAGCCATCACTGTCCCAGCCCTGCAAGGGTGCTGGATTTGAGAGAAACCCCCCAAATTATGATTCAGCAGATGACGAGATGCTTCAAAACAGTGGGTCGTCTTTTTCTTATGCTAATAAGAGCCCCTCTTTTCCCCCTCACACCCTTGCGCTTGTCGGCAAGCTTGGAAGAGGCTCTGTCATTTTTTAAGCCTCACTCACATACACACTCACTGTGTGTAAAAAAATGAAAGATTGGACAAAATAAAAACTTTTAACTGAGCTCAATATATATTAATTACTTAGAAAAGAATTCAGAGTGATTCATCTTCATTGCACTCATTTAAAAAGTTTTCTTACTTTTACAGAGCATCTCTCCCTCTCACAGCCTTCTCTCTTTCTTCACGGTAAAAAAGTGTCAACCTGAAACTTCCTCAATTTATCACATCTAAAACATTTACATGAGCTCAATGAAGACAAATCAGGTGAGATATACTGGAACATTTTTAGTTCATGTGTAGCAAAGCATAAAGAATAAGTGAGGCAACTACAGTACTGTGCAGAAGTCAGAGACCACCCTTTGTTTACATAATTTCCAGTCAAAACAGCTATTAAACACATACTATTTTTAGCAATAGGAAAAATGCAGAAAAAATCTTATCTCTCATAGAGAAATGCTTTAAATGCTGTTTATCCGATGAAGACCAGTTCTGGTGGACTACCAGTTTTGAACAGTTGTTAGGATCCAATTTTTTTTGCATTATTTAATTGTCTTTTGAACTACAGTTTTGGAAACTCCTGTTTTTTCACTTATTTTCATTTGCCTTTCCCCTTTCCTTATGCAGTTTGATTATCTTATTGCTAATCTCCTCAGAAATATCTTGACTTAGTGGCCATTTTGACTGGAAAATTAATGAATACGGGAACAGTATTTTACATATCAAAAGAGCAAAACTAAGAATCTTAATCCGAAGAAACAGTTCGGACTGAGAATACAAAGGGCTCAAAATTGTAAACACAGAAAGCTGTGGCAAGACCTTCCAACATTGTGAGTGGCAAATAGAGTCCACACAGGTTGTATGATTTAACCGAGTCATCGGGAACAGCTGATGGTACCTGATGGTAAGTAGGCTGGTGGTGCCAAGGGCTGGTCTGATGATCTATCTCTCTCTCTCTCTTTCACTCAAAACAAGACAGCCAGGTGTTGATTCACCATAATCAGGGCCGTCTTGATGTGGAGTGCTTAAACATTTTATTTACAGCATCAGTCGCATTAGTCATATGAATCTCACTACTCAGCCACTTTAGTCCTCAACCATAGGGCATCGTCTTCTGACATTCCACATTCTTCATGGTCATGTCTTAGAAATGCCTTCTCTTTGGGGAAATTTCCTAGACAATGAAGCCCAGCACTACCATATAAAGGATTTACAATAGCAGATTACTGGTCAGGTAACCTTACCCTCGAAGTCCTGAAAGCACAAGCCTCAACCTCAAGTGAGCTGGTCTACTGGATGGACATGATGACTACTGGCACAACATAAGCATCAAATTCGTGGCAACCACATTACTTCCCATCTGTCATGTATTTCAAATTTACTTCAGTGAAATTGTTCCACTGCTTGAGGAATTCATAGTACTGGAGCATCTTAGAGTCAAGCAAGGTCATTTCCTTACCTGCTGTTTTCCTCTTTGTCCCCAGAGGATGCTTTTCACACCAAAGTCCTGAGGAGCCGAGAGAAGAGACAGAGCAGAGAGCACAGTGGACCCAGAGGGCCTTGCAACTCACAGACTTTATTGCCTTGTAAAGAAACAAAGGTAAAACCAATTTTTTTTTTCTCAATCTGGAGATCAGAAGTGGTTCTGCTGGATACTCCTGTATCATCATATTGTATTTAATTGCTTATTATTTTTACGATTTCACTAAAAATACACTATACCTTAGTTGGGTGATATGACGATATTTGAATGATTAATACTTCACAGTATGCAACAATACACTTTTCTGAGCACATCACCAGTATTTATGAACACTGACAAACTGCATTTTTCATTACAAAGACAGATAAAGTCCTGTTTAACTGGATTTAGCATAGCACCCCTCACCCTTATCCTGGCAGAAGTCTGACTTTGAATCTGTGTAAAATATTAGATTGCGCAGGAAGTGACATTGAAAAGGAAAAGTCAACTGATCATGCAAATACTGTTAGCATTACTGTTACAATAATGTGGCTGTGTGACTTTCATAGGCGACAAATTGTTTAAGAAACATTAATTTCTTGGGACACCACCAAAAATGTGATGACATGATGATATAAAGAATAAAGGTAAGGGGTAAATAAATAAAATAGATCTCGACATGGTGTCGCTTATAACAGTCCCGGAATACCAGCTATCTTGTTCACTTCTAATCGTTTAGGTTATTCAAAAGAGACTTTAGTTTGTGTGGGACGCGGTAGCTGACTTCGTACCAGCTTCTTCCAACAAAGTTCACTTCAACTCAAATCCTTTGTTCTGATCTTAACTAACACTAAAAAATAGATCAAGACAGTGGTCACTAAACCTGGTCCTGAACATCTGCCTTTCAGTGGAGTTTAATTCCAATTACAATCTACCACACCTCCAGCTACTTACCTTCTTCAGAAACCCTTGATTTACTGGATCAGATACATTACTGTTAGGTAAGTTTTAGATGCAGATTGGGACTATACTCTGCTGATCTCCAGGAGAAGGGTTGGTGACCACTGGATTAAGACAATAAGTTACTAGCCCCTTTAAGGGTTCAACAGTGTCTTCCACCATGCTTTGGTTAAACCAGAGATGGGGACTCAAGTCAGCGACTCAGATTTTAGTTGCATATTGACGGACAATTCAACTCGGACTCGCTTTTACCTGATTCACAACTCGTCTTGGACAAAATTTAAGACTTGTGAAATTTTTTGAACAAATATGTTTTATTGCCACGTGGTAAATTAATAAAACTTTTCCTTTCTGTACTTATGTGTGTGACTTTGCCTGTCAATTTTTCTGCGGTCATGCATGGTCATTACTGCAATGGTGTCAGTTTAATGTTTGCAGTGGTGTCAGTTTAATGTGATTTCAAATAATGAGCATTTCATTTTAGAAAAACCTTCAGTCTGACAGGCTGAACAAAACACTATGTGTAGTAAATGTGCTGTTTAAAGGCAAGAGGCAAAACAACTGTTAACAGTTGACTAGTTTGTAGTTTGGATAGCAGTATGATAGCTAGCACAGTAGCTAAAGTTGTTAGCTAATGTAGCTAAATTTTTAGTAAGTTACAGATCACATTCTTTTTAAACTTAAAATAGACCTGGATTAACTGGATTGCGTTAGCTAGCTATACAAACTAACCACCAGTTTCAAGTTGTTTGGCCTCTGTTTGCCTTTATTTATTGCACTTAAGTTCTGTCCCGTAGACTGAAGGTTTTTGTATAATGTAAGGCTCATTATTTGAAGCTGTGTCTGACAGGTTTCTAAAAGGGTTTAAATTTATTTAGTTAAGTAAACCAAAACTTTCTACTACAGACTTGATACTTGACTCACATTTGCATGACCGTCTCTGGGTTAAGCAGTGAAGTGTTGACATTTGCATAGGGCAGTAGCTGATATTATTTGAAGACTTGATATTTACCATCTATTGCTTGGTCACTAAGCCTTAAGATGCTGCTTAGAGGCTCTTAAAGGCCACTCAAAATGTATGGAAAATGCGATTACATAACCCTGTGTGAAAATACAACACTTTGATAGCATCTGTCCAGATTATTCAAATAAAAGCTGTTAGTGATATAATGAAGTGGTGGAGACTGATGATGGCTATTGCAGTACACAATCAAAGCAGTCAAAACATTCCTTGCTGCTTCAAACAGTTCCGTTTTTCGTACCTTCCACGAAACGTGCACCTCTGTATCTCCATAAGAGCGTGTGTGTGCAAAACACTGAAGAGTGTAATGAACTAATCAGGTACATTAGTTATTACAGAATGTAATCTATAGTGTTTGGGAGTTGTTTGTCTCGATAGGGACCCCAGTAATCAAAAGTAATGAAGCTATTACGCTCTGGGAGCCGGGAGAGGGCCGGCGTGGCATTAAGAGTGGACCACATAAAAGGTTTATTAAAGGAAATTAAGGCCCATCACTGCCACACCTGCTCCCCCTATTATAAATGTATGACAGGTCAGTGCCTTCAATCACAACAGCCAAGCAGAGAGAGGAGAGCGAGAGAGGAGAGAGCGAGAGAGAGAGAGGGAGAGAGAGGGAAAGAGAGAGAGAGAGAGAGAGAGAGAGAAAGAGAGAGAGAGAGAGCGACAGAGAGAAAGAGAGGAGTCATGTTTCCCATTACGCCTGGAGTAACAGCACAGCCTGTGACTCAGAGAGAGCCCGCCGCAGCCCCTCTGACCACTATACACCACCATCAGCCCGGAATAATTACATTTAATAGGTTTTATTTGGGATCGGCAAGGCGACGCTGGCGTAGAGAGAGAAAGAGAGAGAGAGACTGAGAGACAGAGAGGGTATGTGTGCGTGTGTGTTTTGTTGTGGGGGGGGGGATGTTGGGGGGTGGCATTAACAACTCTTTTTGTCTAAAAACCCTCCTCGCCGCTACTTTTTGTAGCATGATTTTACGTCATTACATTTTGGCCACTGCTGTCTGGCCTCTCCCTAAAGTAAGCCTGTCCATCTCTCGCAGCTTTTTCAGGTGTAGTTTGCATCCATGCTGGTCCAATTAAGCGAATACCATGGACAGAAAATATGAAAGCGCTGTGCAGCATGAGATTCGACCCATGGAAGTTTTTTTTTTTTAAATCACAGTACTGATCCAAAGCAATCATACAGAGTAGAAGGCCTGACTACTCACAAAACATGTGTACCATTTATTATGCTGAGGGAACATGTATTTATTATGTATTATACTAATAAATAAGGCTTGCTGCCTCCTTTTTCAAATCATTATATGTCATTATTTCCAAGAATTCATAGTGTAACTTAGTTTATTGAGCTAGTTACTGTTGTCAGAGTTCTAATGTTCTCTGGCTTGTTCGTTTGTTTTCTATGGTGCAGATGCTTACAGTGTACTTGTATGAATTCTGTATACCCAAGGACCTCTGAAATGAAGGTTTCATAAGAATCCCTATTACTGTGCGCATCTACACTAGCTCAGCATACATTCTGTACTTTGTTATTCAAGTGGTTCATTTCAAGGTTTTCAACTACTACATAGCTTTTACAAGGAAATTGCACTTTTTACTCCACTATGTCCTTTAATCCACACATTTCCATTTCATTTGATCTACAGGGTTTGTCCAAACTGAGTTGTGTTTGCCAGTGTGGATATTTGTAGCAAATATTAAGTGGGCCTTCAGAGAAGGAACCTGGATATATTGTATGGTGGAGGAGGACAAAGGGCAATAGGCAATGATGTTTAATTGGATAATTAGCTCTCATAAGAGCAGTTTTAAACAATGTGAATGATTAGAGTCATTACGTTGCTATTAGAATAGGAAAAAATTAATTTGTATGAAATATTTTGCATTTGGTTATAGATTGCTTATCTGAAGTATAGCACATTTACTTCTATTTTCTATATATTAAATACTTTATCGTGATAAGCTCTTCCACTGTGTCCTTTTGAACAGAACGTCAGAAGGTCATTACATTATTTTGACGATTTCAGGGTGTCTTTACTTTAATCCAAACACCACATACAACATGCTTACTCAGACTCACTGTCACTTCCGTCAGGCTAGACTGCTCAGTTACTGGACGCTGTAACTTGATCTTTTTTCTGACCCACTGTCCAACTTTGTTTCAGATGGACTCTGAAGGCGACGAGAATCGTGTCGAACAGTGTAATGGCAATGCCAGTAAGTGTTCCTCCATAATAACAATAGCACATCATCATGCTTCCACCACAGATTCATCATGTTTTTATAAATGATAACAATACTACACACATTCTCTACAGAGAACACACTTGTGGAAATTTTAATGCAAAATTACTGTGTCTGCTGAGTTTAACATATTGGAGAAAAAATAAAACATAAAATGTGGCCTGTGCAAAAGATATGACACATTTTAAATTTTGTTTTATTTTTAATTTGATCTTTTCCAATACCTTAAACATGGCAAATCAATAAAAATTGTGAACTAAAATTTGCAGAAAAATATTATATTTAAGTTGGTTCTATGTAGAGAACATATGGGATGAATATGTTGAAGCTATTATATCAAAACTTTACCACGCTGTTTTTTTTTTTACTGTTTATTTTCAATATGTGATAATGAAAATTGCTCTTCATATTATGCAAACCTTTTATAATAAAATAGCTAACAGAAAGGGTCCAAAATTACTAGAAATAAAATGATGTTCTATTAACTGACATTTAAAAAATGAAGAATGTTTTTCCTGTGCTAAAGTTCTGTTACAACAACAACAATCTATGAAATATTATCTCTTTGTGATCATTCTCTTTTCTATTTTATTATAATAAATGATATATTAAAAATTATAATATTTTGTCGCTGTCAAAATAATCATAAAACTACCGAAACTTTACCAAATATTTTAGTAGTGACTGTTTGTTAGCAACAATTGTAGCTAATTTTGAGCAGAACTCATAAAAGCTAGCCTTATTTATCATATTTAAGCTATCATATTTTTCAGTGAACCACAAAAACATCTACTTAATTGCAGAAAATATGTGTTTTGGTAGTTAAAAATTTTAATGATACTTTGGGACACATTTACAAAGCAATGAAATCTTACTGCTCACCATGTGGCCATGACAGGGACGCAGTCTCTCTTCCTGCTCTAAAATGTAGGGCTGTGGCTAAAATAAAGCTCCGCCTATGGACCAAAACTTGACGTAGTTAAACTCATGATAAATCTACCATTTATTTATTTATATTGTGGGACTAATTCAATAGAATGGTCCATATACTTAAGCTTAACTATATGTTTAACTTATATAATGTAACTTAAAATACTGTAAGTTAGACACCAGAAGGTATTTTAAGATTCAGTACAAATTTTAGGGAACATCAAGTTATTAAATCATAAATGATACATCATTCTGGACACATGTAAGAACACTTGTTCTTACAGTGAGATTGAAACCTGTAGTAGTAGAATTGTGTAGTAGAATCATTTTATACATGTAGCTGCAACAAGTTGGTTTATACTATTGAAAACACTGACTTTTCAATGGTACATTGATATATGTGAGGTATATACTTAAAAAAAAACCTTTCTGCATTTCTGCAGTTTTCATGTGCTCTGCTGTGCACTTCACCTGAAGAGTCAATTCAGCAGACCCACGTCACACACTGTTCATTTGAATATTAATCTTATTCATTCACAGAGCGGTTAGTGTGTTGAGGTGATGCATTATTCACGACCAGTGCCTTCATTACGCGGCAGCTTTGGCTTGGACGAGTTAAGGAGTGCATGTGAATGGAGCGATTGACTGTGACATGACTAGGGGTGTCATTAGGGTTCGGTTTTTGGAAGCCGTGTACTGTACCGCTCGCCCTACAGCAGCGTTTAATGGGACAGCAAAAAAAAAGAGCAGGTTGATTGAGTCCTCTACAAGGGATGCACATGAAGTTGTGAATGAGATTCCTCTTGCTGTCATCAGTTTTTCTCTCTCTCTGTGGTTCCTTCTCACTCTCTCTCCCTCCCTTTCTCTCTCTCTTTCTCTCTCTCGCTTTCTCTCTGTCCCTCCTCCAGAGGGAATTCTCTCAAGCAGCGCTTGAGAATCACTTTGTCTAAACTGTAATTGTTATGCTACGTTCTCTGTTTTGAAGAGGACGAGACGTTCCTTTCTCTGTACAAAAAGAGACGTGAAGCATGTCGTCTGCACCTCAGTGCTTTCCCCATGAATAACGTTGTTCATTCAACTCTATTTACCACCAGCTGATGCTGAGTAGAAACCCTCACACGACAGTGTTCTCTTCTCCCTTTCACAATGTGCCCTTGCACTTTCAGAGATTCCAGTGGTTTGTTTACAACAAATATAAGCCAGTCAGCATCACGAGGTAGAATCATATTAACCCCTTACATGGCCAGGGTCTGCTGACAGCCCAAAATTTTGTTTCTGAGACTTTAAATAGGCAAGATGCCGGTGAATGAATTTATGTCCAAAGATTTTTTTAAATGCTGCCGCAACAAGTAGTTTTCAGCAGGCATCAAGGTCTCAGCATATGTGGAACTTCTTCAGAGCTGTTGGAAAAGGATCCCAGGTGGCTTCTCGTGAAGCTGCTTGGGAGAATGCCAAGAATGTGTAAAGCTGTATCAAGGTGAAGAGAGGCAACAGGGAAGAATCTAAAATAGAAGATATTCTGAACATTTGAACACTTTCTTGGTCACTGCATAATTCCATGTGTGCTGTTTCATAATTTCTGCTTTAGAGTCTTCGCTATTATTCCAAAATGTCTATAAGTAGACATGTCCAAACTTTTGACTGGTGCTGTACATCTGGTACTGTATATTTCAAAACACACTTATTAGCTGATAGATCTATAGTTTGTTTACTTTTTGGCTTCATGTGCGGATTTGATATTTCCGGTGGAGACGCCCTCGACACAATACTAAATTTGAACACCGTTTGCTGTTAGGGCAAGGTGTCACAGTGGAATGAGTCTGAGATTTCTTTCTTCTATGCTATAACCCGTATTCATATGTTTCATTCACATGACTGTTTTTCATGCAGCCGCCATATTAATAACTGTCACCTACTGTGGTGCAATGGGAGCGATGGTGGAAAATTAAAAGAAAAGTGATTACCATACATATATATTCATGCATACATAAATAAATAAATAGTATTGATACGTGTACAGATCCCATTAGTTGCTGATTTAAAGTTTTTAACATTGTAGTGTTCATGCCGCCCAACACACAGAAGACTGAAGTTTTTCCTCATTAAGACACAAGGACTCACGTTACTATTATACTGATAGAATACTTTTGTACAACTCCTCATACTACACGCACCTACCATTTTAAACTTCTATGAATAAATTACCCAAGTGTAACATTTACAGACTCATTGTGTTGTGTTTAGTACACAGTCCATCCCTGTGTTCTGGTGAAAGCCTGAACATTATGAAAAGTACCTACTGACACTGCTGCTTCAGCACTGGATAAGTTAGCGACACGGATTTAAAGAAGAAAAAACTGTGTGTGAGCAAGAGAGAGAATATGTGACATTTTCTATAAATAATTTAAAAATGGTTAGGTTACCTTAATTATGTAGCGTTAAGTAGATTATAAAGTAAACTGTGTGGATCGGCCACCGGGTTACACATAGCGCTAATATTGATCAGTTTGATTAGTTTCCACGGATTTAGCACAGTAAACTTTGATGTTAGTGATATTACTGATACAACACTAAAGTAAGTTGGCTTAAACGGGAAAACAGTAAAACATTTATTTTCTGTTTTCTGATGGCTGTTCTGTAAAGCACACAGAATCTATTTTGATTCTTTTGGTGATTAAAACAGTCATACAGTGGGGTCTCTTAAGACAAACGAATACGAAGTGTGGTGAGTGTAAGACAGGTGAAAACACTAAAGACAGACTATTGTTAATTTTACATAATAATTACATAAATAAGACATGAAAATGATTGCAAACCTTTACATTTCCGTATTCAGCATGTGCCCAATTTACAGTGGTGGGCTAATGTAACATTAGGAGTTGAGCCCAAAACTCATTGTTATTGTGGTGGCTTTCCCGTCTGATCTCCAGCCACTGATCTTCCATATGTGAAGTTGTGGTGTTATTCATAATGTATTCCATTAGAAAAGCATAGCCATGCCCACCACTGCTGACTATACGTGTGAGGGCCAAGTTAGCATTGCAAACTTTCACTATGATTCCAGTATTGAATTGATAATAATTCAGTTTTTCCATTTTCAGCATATTGGGTGCCAATATATTGTGCACCCCTGGTTGGATTTAGATGAGTAAGCAAGCTGAAGAGAAACCAGAAAAACGCACGGTGGCTTTTCAGTGTCACGCAAAGCTTAAAAGCCTATCAGGCGCTGCTATAGCCGCTGTGAGACGGTGCTGTGAGATGCTCTCCTGCAGTGTGGCTGCCCTGGAAGACAGGAGTAGCTGCGGCCTGGAGCATGCACAGGTGCAGGTCCAGCTTGTGGAAATGCAAACATGTGTATTTACCCACCCCCATTCTCTCTCTCTCTCTTTCTGTCTGCCTCTCTCTCTCTCTGTTTGCAGTTATGGCTGACTGCGTCGCTGACACTCACAGGTAAGCCAGAGTTCACAGCTTCCCCACAAGCACAAATATGGTGCCGGGTCTGTGCAGCACAGCCTCAGCCACACAGACTATCCACTGTTCGATTCAAAATCCAAACGTATTACTTAGCAGACCTCCAACCTCACATTTCCATTCGACTATCTGAGAGCTTGGTTTTTTAATTAAAAACATGAACGCTCCTGTGATCAGATGGTCCATTAAGCCTTTCTGGCAAAGGATACATCTAATAACATTGTAGCCCATTGTGCAAGGCAGCATATGAGTATCTTCATGAAAACAAATAGTTCTGCGTTTTTGGCACTGCA
>JAILXH010070952.1:1363-12298 GCA_023558415.1 Piaractus mesopotamicus | reverse complement strand
GGTCACAGGACGCTGCCCACAGGACGCTGTTGACTGGATATTTTTGGTTAATGGACTATTCTCAGTCCAGCAGTGATACTGAGGTGTTTAAAAACGCCTTTTCAATGTATCTTAGCATACATAACGAATATTTCAGTGTTGTACAGGTTTGGTCACCCAAGTTAATGCTTTAGTTTTCTTTCTCATGAAAATGTGATTATAGGTCAGTTACTTTGGAGACAAAGGGTGTTTTATGGCAGAAATGTGTGTTTATGATCATTATAATGTCTTCACGTTAAGAGAATACTGCATAGCGTTTCTAGCCTTCCTAAAGCGTTTAAGCGCTTGTGGCTAAATGCCTTTTCAATGTAAAGATATGCTTAAAACCACGACTTCATGATTGTACAGGTGTAGTCACCCAAGTTAAAGTAGTCATATTTTTTCTCAAGAAAATGTCATTTACGGTCTGTTCCATTACATATAAAGGGTATTTTGTGGCACAGATGTCTTGGCCTTGTCTGGGCCTGTATATAAGAGCTCATGTCCCATTTTGTTCTTTCAAAATTAAATGGCTCACGCTGGGTATTGGCTTAGAGATTTCATTGCTATTTCTTTTCATTGTTCACCTCAGGTCGGAAGTGCAGTTAAAAGACTCTGGGCTTTGGCCTCCAAATTACTTTTCAAGTATTAGAATTCCTATTCTAAGAGGTTGTGTATTGGCCTTATTCTAAGGTATTTTCTGATGGTGATATTATGCTGGGACCTGGCCTCTGAGCTCCTTTTCCAAATTTTATTCTTTAGCGTCCAAATGGCCGGCTCATGCTACTGGACCATTGCCTGGGTGTTAGGGTATTCATTTCAAGATTATTGTCCCTGTCTTAAGGTTTGGTTCATTGTAAGTGTGCTACAGAACAGAGCCAAAGAACACAAATCCTAGACTTTACTCTTTCACCGCTAAACAAATGAAATTTGAGAATGAGACACTGGGCCTGGGCTTCAGAGAACCCAACAAAAATTCTTGGTACTATTCTAAGGTTTTATGTTGGGGGAGATGATGTTAGGCATTGGTTCCTGTTCAAATTTTTAATCTTTAGAGACTGAATGTCTGGGTCATGGGCACTTGTCCTTTCCCTGGGTTTCAGTATGTTTTTCCCAATTTCTTATCAAACATGGCAAGTAGTCAGGGTTATGTTATATTCCCTATTTTTAAATGGGGGTTTTACATATTGGGCTCTTGACCTTTGCCTCAGAGCCATGTCCCAGATTTTATTCTGTCAAGGCAAAATGGCAAGGTTTTGAGTATAAGACCCTGGGCCTGTGTCAAAGGTGGACTCCTCAGACCACAATACGTTTCCACTGTGCATCAGTCCATTTCAGATTAGCTCAAGCTCAGAGAAGTTGGCAGTGTTTCTGAATGTTGTTAATGTTGCTTGAACTGTACGTAGTACAATCTTTACTTGCATTTGTTGTTGCAGCAATGGGCAGTGTTTCTTGACAATGGTTTGTCAAAGTATTCCCAAGCAGTGATGTCCATCACAGAAGCATGCTAGTTTTTAATGCAGTGCTGTGCTGTCTGAAGGGTTGAAGGTCAAGGGCAATCATTTGTGGTTTCTGGCCTTTTCTTTCGCAAACAGAGAGTTCTTCAGATTCCCTGAATCTTATGGTGTATTTAGAGGGTGAAATACCTAAAATCCTTGCAATCCCTAATTGAGTAACATTACTTTCAAACTGCTGGGATTTCTTGTCAATGCACTTTTGGCAAACTGGCAGCCTCAACTTATCTTCAGTCATATGTGAACTGTACTAGGCTTTTCTTGGATTTTCCTCCTTAACTCCTTTTATATTCAAGCTTGCCCCTTTCTCAACTTTGTTTGGAATGTGGTATAGGCATCAGTTTTAGGATGAACAGATCTTTACAAAAACAATAACAAAAGTTGATGAGATAACACATTAAATATTTTGTCTGTGGTGTTTTTGTTCAAATACACATCTAAGTAGATTTTAAAAGTCACTGGTTTCTGTTTTTATTTGGATTTTACTTACTGTCCAAATCACATGTGAAAAAAATGTGTAATTACTTGTAAACATGTGGTTTTGGCACACTTCACATGTGAAATATGTGCAACTTTCCTGTAAGGGTAAACATTGATCCATCAGAAAGTAAAGTGTTGAAGATCTGTTAGCTATGTATTTTGATGAGTTTAATTATGAACACAGACACAGACTGTATTATTATTATTATTATTATGGAAAGAACCCTGTGCATGGTTAAAAGGTTCTTTGCATCATGAAAGAGTTCTTCAGAGTGATGGAAAATGTGCTGTAGATTCTACAGTACAGTCTTTTAGTAATTGGCAGCCAAAATTCTTGCATTTGTCAACTGTTTTTTAATGAATAGGTAAAAGTCAAAACAGTACAAAATGGTCATTTCTAATATGTAGTCCATAAAAACAACAGATATCAGTTCTTACTTTTGTATACTATGTACATATAAATTATGAAGTGATTCTGCTGTAGAAGCTTTAAGTAATTGGCAGCCCAAATGTCCACAATTGTTTGTATATTTTAATTGTAAGTAAAACTAACAACATTTTAAAATGATATACAATGATGAAGTATGAAATGAACCTTTTAGCCAACTGTGTCTGAACACATCGGAATTAGACCTCCACATTTAACCCATCTGTGCAGTGAAACACCACATACGCACTAGTGAACACTACGGGAGCGGTGGGCAACTCTATCCATGGCGCCTGGGGAGCAGTTGAGGATTAGGTGCCTTGCTCAAGGGCACTTCAGTCATGTACTGTCAGCCAAGGGGTTCGAACCAGCAACCTTCCAGTCACAAGGCTGGTTCCCTAACCTCCAGCCCACAACTGCCCCCATAAAACCAATCCATAAAACCAATCCATAAAACCAGTCCATAAAACCAACAAATGTAAATAAAACAATGCAATGATGTGCAAATCATTTAAGTCAAATCAAGACAGCAAATCAAATGTTGAAACTGAGAAATTTTATTGTTTGTTTTTTGAAAAATAGTTCTTTTATTTGATTAATTCTTCCTTTCACTTTCACCAGAATGTCCTCCTCAACCAGTATCTGCTTTAGTGATTGCAACTCCAGCTAACAAGGGAGTTCCTTAGTTGGTGTAGAACCCTTTCTCCCAAATTCATTCCTGTGCACTATTCCACCAGATGAAAGTGTGCAAAACATTAAACTAGAAACAACACAATAAATACGATAATTAAAACAGACATGAGACACAGTAAACAGACAGGACAGTGCAGCACCGACACAGCGCTCATTTCTGAGCATGAGATAGTGAGAATAAGGTGTGAAGATATTTAACATATTGTGATATGTGAGTATACACAGTCAGATTGTAACATACGTGAGCAGAGCAGTTACTGAGGTAGAATATACACAGTACTTGAGTAAAACACAGTGTTAGCAGCAATGTTCCGGTGCAAGTAGAGCATCAAAAAAGAGGTGTGTCTGTGAGAGAGAGTGTAGAGTGTGTGTGTGTGTGAGGGGGTTTTCAGTTCAGTCCTTGTGAATTTAAAAAACCTGATTGCTTGCGGGACAAAGCTGTTGTAGAGCCTGGCTGTGATGGCACAGATGCTACGGTACCTTCTGCCAGACAAAGCATTGTCCACAATGCTGGTGGCTTTGCAAATGCAGCGTGTGGTGTAAATATCCATGATGGAGGGAAGAGAGACCCTGATGATCTTCTCAGCTATCCTCACTATTCACTGTAGGGTCTTGCGGTTGGAGGCACTGCAATTCCCAAACCAGAAGATGATGCAGCTGCTTAAGGTGCTATTCACAGTCCCCCTGTAGAACAAGGCAAGGATTGGAGTGGGAAGATGAGCTTTCGTCAGTCTCCACAGGAAGTAGAGGTGCTGCTGGTCTCTCTAAGCTATGGAGTTGGTGTTGAGGGACCAGGTGATGTTCTCTGTGATGTGGACACTGAGGAACTTGCTGCTCCTGACGATTTCCACAGCAGAGCCAGTGATGTTTAGTGGGGGGTGGTCACCTCACACTCTTCGGAAGTCAACAACCATCTCCTTAGTTTTGTCCAGATGTGCACGTCATCCATGCCATGTGTAGTAATGCACCCCTATACCATCATGAATACTGGCTTTTGAACTGTGCACTGATAACAAGCTAAGTGGTCTTTAGCCCAAAGGACACAGCGTCCATGATTTCCAAAAAGAACTTCAAATGTTGATTTGTCGAACCACAGGACACTTCTCCACTTCACCTTAGTCCATTTTAAATGACCTCAGGCCTAGAGAAGGTGGCAGCCTTCCTGGATCATGCTTCTTCCTTACATTTTAGAGTTTTAATTTACATTTGTGGATGCAACGATGAACTGTTTTCACAGACAGTGGTTTTCAGAAGTGTTTCTGAGCCCATGCAGTGATTTCCTCTACAGAATCGTGTCTGTTTTTAATGTAGTGCTGCCTGAGGGCCAAATGATCATTGCCAGCAAATACTGGTTTTTGGCCTTGTCCCTTGCATACAGAGATTTCTCCAGATTCTCTGTATCTTTTAATGTACCATAGACAATGAAAAGCAAATGTTCTTTGCCATTTTATGTTGAGAAACATTGAATTGTTGCACTATTCCCACCTTTACCTCTGATAGACTCTTTGGAATGCTTTTTTATATCCAATCATGTTACTGACCTGTTGCCAATTGACCACCAGGTGTTTTTTTTTTTTTTTAGTATTACATAACTTTACCAGTCTTCTGTTTTTTGGAACGTGTTGTTGGCATCAAATTTAAAATGGACATATATTTTTCAAAAAACAATATAATTTCTCAGTGTCATCATTTGATATGTTGTCTTTGTACTATTTTCAATGGAATATAGGGTTTAAATGATTTGCACATCATTCTATTTCGTTTTTATTTACATTTTGCACAGCATCCCAACTTCTTTGGAAATGGGGTTGTACTTGACAATGACTATTTTGTGTGTTGAGTTTTACTTATGAAATTACATTGACAAATATGAGAAATTGTCTAACATTTGATTAAAAATTCTACTGTAGGTTTACCTAATATATCACATTAGCATCGTATGACAGACTCGGATAATGATAATGAGTTGAAGTTCATGTATATTTAAGTTAGACTGACAAAAGTAAAGACTTTGACTTGTAATTACTTTAAAATGCTACATTATTATTATTTACAATTCATATGTAGGTAGTATGATATACTAACATTTCTTAACTGACATCTACTGGTTTTAAAGACTACTTATTAGAAATGACAGTTTATAATGTTTTAACTTTTACTATTTCTTAAAATACACTTGTGAAATATGGGGATCCTGGCTGCCAACTATTAGTGAAATAACTTCATAGTGCATATGTTCACAGTCTCATTAACTGCTAATTAGAAATACCCATTTAATAATGTTTATAGCTTTACCTAAAATTTACAAATACAGACAATTGTGGGGAAATTGAAAATTACTTAAAGAATGTACAGTAGAATCATTTCATCATTCATATATACATAGTATGATAAACTCTAAACTGATATCTGTTGGTTTTATAGACTACTTATTAGAAACATCATTTTGCCAATTACTTAAAGATAGTACAGTAGAATCGCTTCAAAAATATGTACATAGTATGATAAATTCTGAGCAGGTATCTGTTGGTTTTATGGACTACTTATTAGAAATGACCATTTTATAATGTTTAACTATTCACTGAAATATACATGACAAATGTATATTTTTGGCTGCCAATTACTTAAAGACTACTTAAACTCTGAATTGATGTCTTCCGCTTACTGACTTCTTAGAAATGACCATGTTGAACTACATTGCAAAATATGGGGATTTTTGCTGCCAATTACTTATAAATGCCAGCTTAAAATAACTTCATAATTCATATGTACCTAATATGATAAATTCCACCTGTCTGTGCTCTGCCCCTCATTAGTCCCAGGTGTTTCTCGTTTCCCCTCTGTGTATTTATACCCCTGTGTTTGTTCAGTCTCGGGCTTGCATTGTGGATGTTTCTCTGTTGATGTTACCTTGTCTCTTGTTTTTGTATATTTTGTAGTTTGGTTTTGTTTTTGTCAATCCCCCAATCCCCCTCCAAACACCACCCCTGCCCACCCATCCCCTGCTTTGAGTGAAAGAAAAGACAGAGATGACTGAGAGACAAAGCAGTAAAGAGAAAAAAGTAATGATAATAATAATAATAATAATAATAATAATAATAATAATAATAATAATACTCAGCCATGGACAAACTGGACAAGACAGGACAGAGAAACATTAACATTTAACAGAACAATAAACAAGGTAGTAATGCCCCTTTCATTTTTTAATGCTGTAATTATAACATGGGTAGTTATCAAATTCTATGCATGGGTTTTAACCTTTTCTTGATGAGTTTGGAGAGAGAAATCAGCTCCCAATATATTGCAGAAATTGTGACTAGGTTTCCTTGAATGGTTTTGTATTATTTTTAAGATTTGCTGTAAGTCTTTCTAAGTTGCAGTGATCCATGAGGAGGTTGAGCCAGTGCTTTATTGAAATTTTGGTTCCGTCCTTCCAGTTCAGCAGTATAACTTTTTTGGCAATTGTAAGTGATTTTAATATAAAGGATTTGATTGGGTGCTGAAAATAAAGAAAGGTCATTAAGTAGTGCTACAAAGGGACATAAAGGGATGACAAGGCCCAAAATCTCTAATAGCCTGTCGATGACCTCTGACCAAAACTCCTGGGTTGGGGGACAATTCCAGAAAGCATGATAGTAATTCTTTGTTAAATGTTAAATGTTGGCATCCATCACTGTGACTAAATCCTATACGGTGTAGTTTAGAGGCTGTAATATATGTTCTGCAAAGAGTTTTATACTGAATTAGCTGAAATTTTTAATTGCTGATCATAGAGAAGATGTCACTGCATATATTTTGCCAGTTGAGATTACACGTTTCCCAGAAAAACATGAATTATGTTATTTTGGAACCACTAATTTGTACTAATCACTACAAATGTGTACTTGATAAATACTGAGTCAGGTTTTGGATGTACTAAGTAATTCACATATACTGGTATGTGAAGTGGACATGAATAAATTGAGTAGTCAAAGGGGGGGGGCGGGGGAGTTAGGATACTCCCTGGACAGGTCGCCAGTCCATCGCAGGGTGGACAGACAGACATATACACTCACACCTAGGGGCAATTTAGCATGTCCAATTGGCCTGACTGCATGTCTTTGGACTGTGGGAGGAAACCCATGCAGACACAGGGAGAACATGTAAACTCCACACGGAAAGGACCCTGGTCATCCGGCCAGGAATCGAACCCAGGCCCTTTTTGCTGTGAGGCGACAGCGCTACCTGCTGCACCAGTGTGGCACCCGTGAGCAAACCTGTATAGCCATTATTGTTAATCTTCATACTCAGTTTAAGGAAGCCACGTCTGACTTTGTGCTTGCTAGCTAACACACTTAACATTAGTTAATTTCAGCTGGGATGCTTGGAAGAAGCGCTATCAATATGAATTGTGCATGTTTAGTTTTATCGACATGAAAAACAGCTGGATAGACAGTCAGCACAGTTACATTAAGTTGTACTCCATTTTAAGACAGCTTACCATTAAAGTCCTTCATCTTCTGTGGTCTGTGACGCAATCGTGAAACAGAAAATAGAAACTCCCTCACAGCGTTGTTTGAATTTTGAAGCGTTAAAAACTGCAGCACAGACAGTTCACTTATAATACTACGTGGGGTTTACTTACATTTATATGAATGTTGGCATCACTTACAATTATTCTTTTATTTTATGAATTTTTCTGTGCCCAGTGTGTTTTATTGTGTTGCACTAACTACTGAATGTTATGTAAAGCTAAAACATTTCCAATAGGAGCTGCTGATTCTAATGAGTGGCACTTATTGAGCCAACACAAATGCATTGAAATTTCTGAGAGAATATAGAGATTATTATTGTCATGAGTTGAATCAGGCATCTTAGGAGCTAGCAAAAACACAAAAATGTGGAGTGTTCCCCAGAACTAAGATTAGAAACCACAGAGTTAATCCAATCCTATTATTAACCCTTAGGACCCTAGCCCTTTTAGATGTGTTTTTTTCCCGTTTTTGTCAGTTCTTCTTTCAGTTGTTCTAACTCTAGTAATTATGTGAGACAGCCACATGCTATATGTTGTTTTGTTTTTTTTAGAAGACATGTGGCTTCTCAAATATGTAATCACTTGAGATGTAAATGCCAACAAAAGTTTGATGTTTTTATGAAATTGGACGTTTTGATCAAAATTTTACCAAGCGTCTGTTTTTTTTTACTCATTTTCGAATGTATCAATAAAAATAAATTCACACCTTAGATATCTTTTAATACAGTCATTAATGTGCATGTTTTAAAAAGTGGCGTGTATTACAGTGTATGCTAAGCATATATTTGAGTACACTGTAGTGCGAGTAAGCACAAAAACAGTTCTGCAAAATACATGATTGTACAGTATATGTAAATATACCAAGTATATACTGGAACTATATAAATTGAATTACTAATTATGTGATTAAAAAGAATATGAGTAGTAATACAAAATAATTTTGGAACACTTTTAATGTGGTTTTAGAGTTCAATTTGGCAGCATAGACTTGTATACTTAAATTATATCATAAAAGTGCCAAAAATAATGGCACAAGTATACCCACTATAGATGAAGCATGACTTAAATATATATCAAGTACACAGTAGTGATTTAGGAAAAATTGGTGGTTTCAAGATAACTTCAATATACAACTATTTAAGCACTTCTTAAGTATGCTTTTCCACAAGGGAAAGTAAAAGTCATGTTATAAATGTTCAGGTGGTGTAAAATATGTAACTTCGAATAACAACACATTACAAAATGTATGCTGCTGCTGCATAAACTCAAACTATTTAATTAACGTTTTTCGTTCTAATATTTTATACTAATGTTTGCTATCCGGTCTCGACCAAAGGAGGATGGGTTCGCCTTTTGAGTCTTGGTTCCTCTCAAGATTTCTTCCTCTTTTTCCTCTTCTCACTGTCACCATTGGCTTGCTCATGGGGGCTTGAACCCTGATTTTTCTGTAAAGCTGCTATGTGACAACGCACGTTGTGATTTTCATTAGTTGCGCCTCATCCTGGACAATCATTTATTGTCTATGAGCTATTTCTATACTGAAATGTATTAGAATAAAAGAAATGGGTACAAAATTTTACTAAAGTAATTTCATCAACTGACAGATCGTGTGGATAGATAATGTTGAGTCTCTCATACAGGCTAGTCAGTTATCTTACCATGTAGCATTGCTAACTGGCTATCTGGCTAGTTAGGTTGTGTTTAGTAAACAGTAAAAATAAGAAAAGTGTGATTTTTTTTTAAGGATATGTTTGACAACATTCACAAATATCTAACAGATCAACTTATTAGATACCTAAAGCTTATCTAGTTAGCATGCTAGCAAACTTAGTAGTACTTTTACAGCATGATGAGCTGCTTGTCCAGGGTAGCCAATAGTTGCTGATCCTGGATAGTCAATTAATGACTGTGTTAATCTGAGATAGCAAATGAATCCTTTTATTGACAGTACTGATCCTGGAAGGTCATTAATCATATTACTGATGGTATTAATAGTCATATTGTTGACTGTGTTGATCCTAGATATCCAGTTAATCTAGTTTATGATTGTACTGATCCTGGATAATCAGTTAATCCAGTTCATGACTGTATTGATCGTGGATAGGAAGGTAATCCAGTTCATGACTGTATTGATCCTGGATAACCAGTTAGTCATACTGTTAACTGTTTTGATTTTGGATAGCCAGTTAATCCAGTTTATGGCTGTATCCATTGTGGATAGCCAGTTAGACCTATTATTGACTGTTTTAATCCTTATTAATGAGTTAATCTGGTTTTTGACTGTATATATCCTGGATAGCCAGTTAGACCTATTCTTGACTGTTTTAATCCTTGTTAATGAGTTAATCCAGTTTCTGGCTCCATTTATCCTGGATAACCAGTTAGTTGTATTATTGATTGTATTGATCATGGACAGCCAGTTAGTCTAGTTCATAACTGTATTGATCCTGGATAGCCAGTTAGTCATATTATTGCCTGTGTTGATCCCAGACAGCCAGTTAATCTTGTTCATGACTGTATTGATTCTGGATAGCCATTTAATCCTGTTACTGATAGTGTTGATCCTGGATAGCCAGTTACTTGCTGTATTAACTGTGTTTTTTCTGGATAGCCAGTTAACCTAGTTCCTGACTGTGCTGATCCTGGATAAGCAGTTAATCCAGTTCATGACCATACTGACCCCGGATAAGCAGTTAATCCAGTTCATGACTGTATTGATCCTGGATAACCAGTCAGTGATATTATTGATTGTTTTGATCTTGTTTAGCCAGTTAATCCAGTTCATGGATGCATCCATTCTGGATAGCCAGTTAGTCTGTGGGTTCCAGATTCAGGCGGTCAAATGATTTGTGTCCAAGTATTAAAAATGATAAAAAGGTCAAAATGATAAAGCTAAAATCTGCACTTTGAACTTATAATCAAACTTTAAACTCCAGTATATTAATATAATATATGATAAACATAACCTTGTTGACATCAAGTTTTAATATTTATAAACCTGACTCTATATCATAGTGGAAATATACATAGGTTTAACTTGGTTGTTAAAATGTTTAGTTACACTTTATTTTGATAGTCCACTGTAGATGCTGTAGCCTGTACATTTTATCAGCTGTCTTTAACCCCTGTAATTATTGGTCAGTTTCTGGGACTGCTGTTGACTAGACAGTGGTAAATCAGTACAGTAGAGACACTGATATGGTGGTAACACTTTCTTTTAAGGGTGTCTACATAACACATTCATATCACCTTACATAAACACTTCATAACATGTTCATGAATGCTTG
>JAILXH010070871.1:2156-13936 GCA_023558415.1 Piaractus mesopotamicus | reverse complement strand
GTTATTCATTCAGCCTAATGAGAAACTGTAGAACAGACTCAGTTTATATCACAATACCTACATAAAGTTTCTGTTTATATGTTTTATAATACCTCATGGTTGGCAGGTGTTGAGATGAGTGTGTGTGTGTGTGTGTAGTGGCAGGTCCTGTTGAATCCTCAGGTGTGGCTGGACGCTGCCACTCAGATCTTCTTCTCTCTGTCTCTGGCTTTCGGAGGTCTGATCGCCTTCTCCAGCTACAACCCCAAAAAGTGAGACACGCTTCACCTCCACAGCTACACAAACACTACAGCTGCGCTCAGACTGAACAGGAATAAACATCACCTGGAGAAAAAGCCAGTCCAGCTCCATGGGAAAGGCAAAAAATAAAGGAATTAGCTTCTGCTTGTGGTTAACTTTGCTAATACGAACTCGATGATTTCATGAATGTTGGAAAGAGAGTCAGTAGTAAATTAGAGTAGCTGACATTAGCTGTTCGCTAAACTGTTTGTGCTTTCGTTGGTGTAAGCTCATCCAGCGCCACTTCTTTAGTTGTAGCAATAGAGGCTAATGTTGTTAAAAAGTCATGGAACCTAATAGTCCACCAACTCAAATCTAATAACTGCAGAAAATCAGATTGTGTCAGTGACGTAAACATAACGTAAAACTGAAACATCACGAGCGGCTTTTTTTAAACATTTACTATTGTACAGCACAGCAAAAAGCTCCCTGCAGTGTAATACGTTAAAACTGAGTGAAATATGGTAGAAACTGCTGATCGGTATCACTGCACACCTCACCATGACGCTAAGGTTTGATTCTTACTGGGCAGCTTCTTATTCCAGTTTTCCGTTCCACCTTAAACGGAGCAGCAGGTTCATCCTGGCGTCCACGAGGCGTTTGTTACTTAGGGTTAGTTTAGCCAGTGTGCCAAATATGATGAATCCACTAAATGACAAAAACAAGGAAAACAGGTTGAAAAGTTAGTTATTCTAAATCAGCCGAGGCTGACAAACTCTTCCACTATGGCAGATCTCCCATAAGGCACAGCGCTATGACATCACGTTCCCAGGCCCTATACCCCACCAGTTAGCATGGTGCTAACTGCATGCCTAAAGCTTTAAAGCATGTGTAGCTGTCCAGAAATCTCTAATTGAAACGTCTCGACCATGTCAGTTTGTGAGTAACTATGACCATATTAAAAACTGAGTACATTAATATTCAAGTAATTTAGTGATTAATTTGTACATTTATTAACCACATACACTGTTACTCACTGCCAGGAATCAAGTCATCTTGAGATATTTTCTATAATAACATAGCAAATTACATTAAAAATGCATATAACATGCAAATACAGTGCTAAACATGGTGAACAAATACATTTATTTAAACTGTTTTCGTTTATATTTTATTATTTAGCTTTAAATTTAAATTTTCAAGAAATACATTTTATGGGTGTGATAAAACAATATTTTTACATGTGTAAATTCACAGTAAACTCCTATCTACTGAGTTTCTTTTACATTTATTCAGTAGAGATAGGTGGTTAATTACAGCTTATTACTGTAAGTGTACAGCAAAATAACAGCTACATCACAGTGATCTTGTGGTTCAGGTGGTCACAGAAAAGAGCTGCTATTTTACTGTTAATGTAATTCAGTATATTAGAGATATTAGAGTGAAAGTATGGAAACTTATAACCAGTAATTTACTGTAAACTTTACAGTCAATTTTTTTTTACAGTGCAGGATTTAATTCTACTCTGGATATTTGAAGCTTACACACGTTTAAGTGGAATATACTTTATTTTGTATGTTTATAGTGAGTAATTCAGTACAGAGTAAGACACTGAATGTTATTGGAGAAGCCTGTTAACCTTTTAGCTGTTAAACCCAGTTAAACAAAACCTTTTACTTCACACTTCTATTTCATAAATATGACATTTATAACTACAGATCCTGCTGGTGTGGGTTTCCTCCCTTTCAATGCTGCTCACAAAAGCAACTGTGCTAATAGCTCCCCCTTGTGGAGAATCTACTAAAGCTTGCTTTGTAATAGCGAACCAGTCATTGATGAAAAGGCAGTCATGTTGTTTATTGAGAGTTCTCGTGTGTTTGTTAGGAATAACTGTGAGAGGGACGCAGTGTTGGTGGGCTGCATTAACAGCGCCACCTCCCTCTACGCCTCCATACCCATATTCGCCATCCTGGGCTTCAAAGCCACCACCAACAACAACAACTGCTTCAACAGGTACAGTCCACTCTCCCCGGATACTCTGCAATACTGTAACATTGATGTTATATAGTTGTGTGCAAATGTTTGTGCACCCCTGGTCAAATTCCTTGTTTTGTTGATTTTCTGAGTGTAAATAAGTTACATTTTATATTTTATGTTCTATTTTTACCAAACTCTTAAAATAAATAGAAACTGTCCAGTAAATTGTGCAGAGAAATGTCAAATTTAAATGAGTCTCTGTAGCAGATGTGTTCACTTATTTTCACTTAGAATATCAACAAAACATGGAATTTGACCAGAGGTATTCAAACTTTTCAATGAGACTGTGCATCTATTTATATATGTACATTACCAGCCTAAGTTTTAAAACTGCCTGATTAAACGTGGCTTCTTTTTTGATCTGAGATATTTTGATCTAGAGGTTTATGCCTAATTGCTTGAAAGTTGTTTCTAAATAATGAAATTGGTGCAAATGTACATAATTACCTTATTAACTATAAATAATTTAGATTTAACTTTATATTTTTCACAAGAAGTTTAAGCACTCAACATGTGCTGATCACTTTTATATTATCTATAAATATGGATAAAATCCTAAAAAAAACAAAGACATTTATGAACAAATTCTTACACTTGAATACTAGATATCAGTTTCTGAGACGAATATTAACAGTGAAGTTGATGCCTATCTGTGATTTATTTCAAAACAAACATGCTAATGTACAAACCTCAATTACGAATAAGTTGGGACCTTCGATAAAACGCATATATAAACAGAATGCATTGATTCCTAAGTCTAATTTGACCTGCATTTAATGAAAACAGTTTAATTTTAAATAAATAATTATTTCATGTTTATCGGCTTCATTGTTTTCGTAAAAAAAAAAATCCTCCATGACAAAGGGACGCAGGAAACCGTGTACCCTGCCCAGGAGAGGGTTACCGGGACCTACCCCTGAAGCCAGGTCTGGGGGTAGTGTTCCTCGGCGAGCACCTGGTGGCCAGGCAGCCCACGTAACCCGGCCGGGCCAGCTGGCCGCCGTGCAGTTGGAGTTTGTCCCGGTGGATGAGAGGGTCGCCTCAATGCGAATTAAAATCGCAGAGAGGAAAACTCTGACTGCTTATGCACCAAACAACAGGTCGGAGTATTCGGCCTTCTTGGAGCGAGTGGGTGGGGTTCTGGAAAGGGCCCCGCCTACAAACTCCTTAGTCTTGCTGGGAGACTTCAGTACTCATGTTGGCAATGACTGGGAGACCTGGAGAGGCGTGATTGGGAAGAACGGCCTGCCCGATCTAAACCCGAATGGGGAATTGTTATTGGACTTCTGTGCCAGGCATGGATTGACCATAACGAACACCAAGTTCGAACACAAGGATGTTCATAAGTGTACATGGTACCACAGCTCCTTGGGTCAAAGGTCAATGATCAACTTTGTTGTCATTTTATCTGACTTGGGACCATATATTCTGGACACTTGGGTGAAGAGAGGTACTCAGCTGTCAACCGATCACCATCTGTGAGGTGAGAGTGTGCTAGGAATGACTGTCAGAGGCCCCTGTTCGGAATGATTTTAACTCCCACCTCCGGGAGAGCTTTTCTCATGTTCCAGAGGAGGTAGGGGACATGGAGTCTGAACGGACCCTGTTCAAAATCTTCACAGCTGCCAGGGGTAGCTGTGGCTAAAAGCTTGTTGGTGTCTGTCAGGGCAGTAACTCAAGAACCCTGTGGTGAACACCGGTGGCGAGGGAGGCCGTCAAGCTGAAGAAAGAGGCCTTTAGAGACTGGATGGCCCGGAGGACTCCTGACTCAGCAGATAGGTACCGACAAGCAAAAAAGGTGGCAGCGGCAACGGTGGCGGAAGCAAAATCCAGGGTGTGGGAGGAGTTTGGCGAAGCCATGGAAAAAGACTTTCAGTCAGCCTCAAGGAGGTTCTGGACAACTGTCCAGCGACTCAGGAGCGGTTGGGGTGGCTTCGCTCCTGGTATGCGGATCAGCACCTCCTGAGTCTGAGTCTATGGCCTGGAAAAGGATGGCATGCCCACTCCAGGTGAGGGGAGAGGACCTGCCCCAGGTGGAGGAGTTTAAGTATGTTAGGTCTTGTTCACGAGTGATGGGAAGAGGGATGGTGAGATCGGCCGCAGTCTGGGTCAGGTGGCGGCAGTAATGCAGTCACAGTACTGGACTGTAGTGGTGAAGAGGGAGCTGAGCCGTATGGTCTCTGTTTACCGGTCGGTCTACATCCCCACCGTCACCTGATCCAGATGCCCCTGGACGCCTCCCGGTGGGGGTGTATCAGGCACGGCCTACTGGGACGAGACCCTGGGGTCGTTCCAGGACCCGCTGGAGGGATTATATCTCCAAGTTGGCCTGGGAACGACCTGGGGTCCCCGGGAATGAGCTGGAGGAAATTGCGGGGGACAGGGTCGTCAGGGATTCTCTGCTCTCCAACTACTACCACGACCCTATCTGGACTAAGCGGTTAAAGATGATGATGATGAATGAATGTTTTTGTAAATATGTGCTCACTTCTGAAATTGAAAGCTGCAACACATTTAAAAAAAAGTTCTGTGTAATTCTGGTCAAACACAATTCACTAAGCACTGCATTCTGTTTTATTAGTGTTTCACTCACTGTCCCAACATTTTTGGTACTGAGGATTGTAAACATGGCTAAAATATATATTTTAATGCCTCCCAAACTAATGGTTTTAACCAGCCAGTGCACTGAGTTAAACACTGCAGAGTGAAACACGACCTCACTCATCAGCCACCTCACCTGAATCTCTTTAACCCACAGTAACATCCTCAAACTGACCAACGAGTTCGACATCGCTGAGCAGAACATAACCATGGATAACTACGACATGTGGCTGGAGAACTTAAACGCCTCATATCCAGAGAGAGTGGCTAATCTAACGCTCAGACACTGCAGCCTGGACAGGTTCCTGGACCAGGTAACTCCGATCCAGTCCACTATAATTAGTATTATCTCTGGGGTCAGTTTGACCCTATTCAATGTTTAACATCTCTAAATAACTGACTGACATCATTTTTTTACTTCATATGTAGTGACTTTTCCTAATTTAATGAATCGATATAAAATTAACATGATATGGTTTTAATGTCCTGCACACATGTTGTACTCATCTCTGGTCAGTTCGACCGCCCAGACTGTTTTAGTTGTATAAAAAACAACATAAGAAATATTTGTTTTGGTTAATATGGATGATATATCAGTAAATTTGAAGATCAAAGGGGGTTAAACACCTCCTCTACACTCCTGCCCTGAACACTGTTTACACGCAGTTAGCACTGTGCTAAGTGCTTGACTATAGGCTTCTATTACCTGTTAGCTATATTAGCCTCATAGCTTCAGTGCAACAGTAAAGAACTTCAGAAAGTAACCGGTCAGTAAAATCTGTCCTCCAGAGTGCGTCAGGGACGGGTTTGGCCTTCATCGTCTTCACGGAGGCCGTGACAGAGATGCCGGGCTCTCAGGTGTGGGCGGTGCTGTTCTTCATCATGCTCTTCAGTCTGGGCCTGTCCTCCATGTTTGGTAATCTGGAGGGGGTCCTGACGCCATTGCTGGACCTCAACATGGTGCCTAAGTGGATGCCCAAAGAGCTCTTCACCGGTATGAATTAATTATTCTAAATTTCCTTCAGGATCAATAAAGTATCTATCTATCTATCTATCTATCTATCTATCTATCTATCTATCTATCTATCTATCTACTGCAGCTAAATTCACAATCCACAGTGCTCTGAACATTACCTGCTTACTTCTGCTCTAACATACCTGACCAGCCTAACGAAGGCCTTTATAGATACTGAATAATAATTCATAACAGACATTGAATAATTCATAGTGAAAACTCAATAATTCATATCAGAGTCTGAATAATTCATAACAGATGCTGCTGAATTCTGAGTAATCACTGAATTCATAGTAAACTTGAATAAACGGTCAGTAAATAATAAAAAGCTGGATACTGGTGATGATCTGGCGTCTGTGTTTCTGCAGCTGTAATCTGTGTGATCTGCTTCCTGGTGGCTCTGATCTTCACCATGGGTTCAGGGAATTACTGGTTGGAGATCTTTAACAGCTACGTGGGCTCAGTCCCTCTCCTCATCATCGCCTTCTTCGAGATCACCACTGTAGTCGTGTTCTACGGCATGAAGCGGTAAACACACTCTTACTCACTCTCACACTCGCTTACACACTCTTACTCACTCTTTTACACACTCTTATACACTCCTACTCACTCTTACACACTTTTATACACTCATACACTCTTACTCTTATACACTCTTACTCACTCTTACACACTTGTATACACTCATACACTCTTACTCAATTGCACTCTCTTACACACTCTTTTACACTCCTACTCACTCTTACTCACACTCTTACACACTTTTATACACTCCTACACTCTTACTTACCCAATTACACACTCTTACACACTTACTCACACTCATACACTCTTACACACTTTTATACTCTTACTCACTCAAATACACACTCTTACACACTTTTATACACTCTTATACACTTGCTCAATTACATACTCTTATACACTCATACACTCATACACTCTTACTCACTCAAATACACTCTTACACACTCATAGTTACTTACTCAATTACACACTCATACACTCTTTTACACACTCATACACTCTTACACACTCTTATACACCCATACACTCTTATACTCTTTTACACACTCTTACACACTTTTATACCCTCTTACTCTACTCACTCAAATACACTCTTATACACACATACACTCTTACTCAAATACACTCTTACACACTCATACTCTTACTCATTCAATTACACACTCATACACTCCTACTCACTCTTACTCACACTCTTATACACTGTTACTCACTCTTACACACTTTTATACACTCATACACTCTAACTCAATTACACACTCTTACACACTCTTAAACACTCTTATGCACACTCATACACTCTTACACACTTTTATACTCTTACTCACTCAAATACAGACTCGTATACACTCATACACATTTACTCTTACACACTTTTATACACTCTTACACTCTTATACACTCTTACTCAATTACACACACTTATACACTCATACACTTTTATAGACTCCTACTCACTCTTACTCACATTTTTACTCACTCATACACTTACTCACTCAATTACACACTCTTACACACTCTTAAACACTCTTATGCACACTCATACACTCTTACACACTTTTATACTCTTACTCACTCAAATACAGACTCGTATACACTCATACACATTTACTCTTACACACTTTTATACACTCTTACACTCTTATACACTCTTACTCAATTACACACACTTATACACTCATACACTCTTATACACTTCTACTCACTCTTACTCACACGCTTATACACTCTTACTCACTCTTACACACTTTTATACACTCTTACACACTTTTATACACTCATACACTTTTATAGACTCCTACTCACTCTTACTCACACTCTTATTCACTGTAACTCACTTAATTACACACTCTTATACACTCTTACATACCCATACACTCTTACTCACTCAATTACACACTTACACAGTTATACACTCATACACTCTTACTCACTGAAATACACACTCTTACACACTCTTTTACACACTCACACTTTTATACACTCTTACTCACTCAAATACACACTCTTATACACTCATACACTTTTATACACTCTTACTCACTCAATTACACACTCTTACACACTCTTACTCACTCAATTACACACTCTTATACACTCTTATACACTCTTACTTACTCAATTACACACTCATACACACTTATACACTCTTCCACACTCTTACACACTCTCATACACTCTTACCCACTCAATTACACACTCTTACGCACTCCTGCTGAATATAAGACTGTGATTGCACACTCTTTCTCCTGCGTTCTCCTGCTCTCCACCGCACCTGACTGACCCCATAAAGGGCTTCACACCTACCTGTGCAGTGGACTCGGTGTGTTGGAGCACAGAGAACATGAAGAACGGTGGGTTTTCAGGAATAACAGTGGGTTGTTGTGCTGCAGATTCAGTGATGATCTCGAGTACATGACGGGTCGGAGGCCCAACTGGTTCTGGAAGATCTGCTGGATGGGGATCAGCCCCATCATGCTGCTGGTCGTGCTGGTGGCCTACATCGTCATTCAGGGGCAGGCGCAGCCCACATACCCCGCCTGGAACCCGGATTACGTAAGCGTCCAACATAAATACATAACAACTCCAAACATCTCACAAAACTGCACATACAGCACATCTGATTACGGTCAGTTCATACCTGTATGTTCATACTCAAACACTTTCGGCTAACTGCCAGCTCTGCTGTGAGAGTTAAGAAGCTAAACGTTGGGAGTTGATTTTAATTTCTTTCTTGCCGGCCTTGTTGTGTAAATTAAAAAAAAACAGAAAACAGTTTTAGCCGCCTGTAGCAGCTTTGTGTGCTTTGATCTGCAAGCTTAAAACTAGAAGCTGCTTCCTGTTCTAGATTTCTGTGTAAATTTGAAAACATCACTTCTGGGAAACAGTTTTATTTAGGCCATTTTATCTTGCAGCCGTCTTTGGTAGCTTTGCTGTGCTGAGCTAAAAGGTAGTTATGCTATAACTGAAGATTGGGGGGAGGAGCATGGCTGAAACCCCTCCTTCTTTCAATCCAACACCCTATAAATTCACATTCTCACCTTCCGTTCCCGTGACGAAGTGTTCGCAATCCCCACCGCCACCCCGTCTCCTCCCTGATCCTCAGTCCTGCATCAGTCCTACTGCAGCTATGAGGGGATCTGGCCTTCTAGCTACAGGCAGAAGGTGCCCAGAACTCCAGCCCAAGTTCTCAGAGTTCTCCCCCTCCCTCAATCAATTCTCCTTCATACTACCATCACATGTTGAAGGCGTGATCTGAACTCACAAACTAAAATTACACTTATTATTTTAGCTCAACTACCCGCAGCATAGCGACCCTCTCTGTGCCAGCTTTGCTATGTGACACTACTTTAAATCACTACTTTTAAAACCAATTAAAAAATGATCACAAAATAAAGAAACACTTCAGCTACTTACTTTCTTTTACAGCCGTACAGGTTTAAAAACTAAGCATTCAGATAGCAATTTTAGCTAATGGGCTACTGTCTTTGCTAGCTTTTCTATTTAAATCACAAAATGCTTGAAAGCAATTTTAGCTTGTGTTAGCATCACTAAGCAAGTTTTAAAATGACACATTAAGTGATTTTAGCTTTACTAGCTACTTTTCCGCGCCAGCTTTGACGAGTGAATTTGAAAACACTCCTTCTGGAAAGCAATTCTTTGTTAGCTTTGCTATGCAAACTTAAAAACTACACATTTAGAAACTGAACTAGCCCATTTTTATGCTAAGTAAATTTGAAAACACTGCTTTCAAAAGCAAAATAGCACAAGACAATATTACAAAATGCTAAAATAGCTACTTTCTGTGCTACCTTTGTTTTGAAGTTGTATAAAGTCTGTTTTTGGAAAATAATTTTAGTGCTAATAAGTGCTTTATGCGGTGGCTTTGATGGCTATTCCAGTGGAGGTGTTCCAGGTAGCTTAGCAGTTAGCATTTGTTGGAGCAGTTAACACAACCTCAAGAAGAAAAACTAAACAGTGGACATTTCAAGGTTTTTTCGTCCCATTTGTCGGTGAGAGGAGAACACTGTAAATGTAGACTTCCTGCTGAAAAAGCCCACTGAAATCGTCAGGATTAAACCTGGTGGTTTGCTGTCTAATGGGAACTGACTCAGTGGTTTCTAATGTCTGTTTGCTGATCCTGTGTTTGTGTCCAGGCTCTGTTCCCGGAGTCGGAGGTGAACCCGTACCCCGACTGGGTTTTCTCCATCTGCGTTCTCCTGTCGGTGGTGCCGGTGCTGCCGATCCCCATCGTGGCTCTGTACCACCTCTGCAGGCGCCTCTGCAACAAAAACCACCACAAGGAGCAGCACCTGCCGCCTCCCAACCCCTACAGCAACATGGCCTTCGACCCCGACACATAGTCGGACTCAGGAGGATCAGGACTGTACAGAGAGAGAGCCGGACCGCCACACCGAGGGGGTTCTGTCTTTCTCAGAGGAGAGCGGATCTGATGGGACCAGTTTCACCATCAGTCACTGAGAGACTAACGATATGAAAAGTTCCCCACACATTTCTCAACAGAGGATCAGAAAAGCAGTGCTAACACAACTGCTGTGTTTATTTATTTCTATTGTGATCGTTCCCACTGTTGTTTTTTGGTAATTCCCCCTGTACTTGTTAAAGGGATAAACAGGCTCAGGTCATTTTCTTAGAAGACATAAATAAAAATAAAATAATATAAACAAAATGCAAGATGCACGTTTCACGTGTGTTTGGTGAACATTTGCTTTTATAGTCTCATAAAATTTAAATTAACATTTCAAAAAAGTGAAAAAAGAAAATAAACACGTGGTTTTCTCTCACTTCACATGTGATTCGACGCGTGACAAAGGAAAATGCTTCTCTATAGAACCTCGAACACTCCAAGAATCCTCTGCACGATTTACGGGTTCTTTGCATGGGTGAAAGGGTTCTTTAGACTGATGGAGAATGTGTTGTGGTTTGTTGTATAAAGAACCTTTTTGAAAAGAGTTCTATACAGATCCACTATTGTTTACACATTAAAATAGTTCTATATAGAACCAAAAAGTGGTTCTTTGGCCTGTTACAATGGCAGAACCCTTTTTGGTGGTATTTCGAACCCTTTTCAAAAAGGACTAATAATAGGACCATACACAGCACATTCTCCATCAATCTGAAGAACCTTTTCACCATGCAAAGAACCCGTAAATCGTGCAGAGGATTCTTGGAGTGTTCATGGTTCTATGGTATAAGCATTTTCTTTACTGAAGAACCCCTGAACAACCATCTTTATTACGGGTGTAGTTTCCCTGTATCGGTGCTTTTTGGAGTAAATTTAAACTCCTGTGTTAAAAAATGGGCCCAAAATAGCAAAACATTAATCTTTTAATGATCTTATTAATAAATCATTAATCAAACAGCTGCAGTCAGTTAATATTGGAGAGTTTTTCACTCTGACTGTCTTTAACTGTTGTAGTTTAGTGAGTGAATGTTCAGACAGTCTTTTACAGAAAGGAGAGTCAGTATTGATCCACTCAGCACTGACGGCCTCACACAGCTCAAACACACTGCTGAGCTGGTTTGAGTTTAATGTGAGACAAAATATTCACTACAGGGTTTAAATCTGGACTCTGAGCAGATAAAATCATCAGTAAACACCATTATATATTGGGCTTGGCCCAAAACCTGTTTTGCTTAAAATGTTCATTCTTGGGAAATGAAACACAGCTATGTTTGGGTGTCTTTGCCCACAACACACAGCACATATCAGTGAACATAACATACCAACAGTTTGTGCGAATGCCAGAAATCAGGCACAGTGGTAGCAGATTAAGTGGAAAAGTGTCTACAACATATTTTTTTCGCCAAGACAGCTGATTGTAGACGTTTTGCCGCTTGCCTCTAGAATACTAGCCTC
>JAILXH010070664.1:0-10087 GCA_023558415.1 Piaractus mesopotamicus | reverse complement strand
GCAAAAGTTCTTTGCTATTTTATGTTGAGAAACATTATTCTTGAATTGTTGCACTATTTGATCATGCAGTCTTTCAGAGTAGTGAACCCCTCCTCATCTTTACTTCTGAGAGACTCAGCCTCTCTGGGATGCTAATTTATACCCAGTCATGTTATTGACTTGTTGCCATTTAACCACCAGGTGTTTTTTTTAAGCATTACACAACTTTACCGGACTTTTGTTGCCCCCGTCCCCATGGAATCAAATTTAAAATGGTCAGATATTTTCAAAAAACAGTCCAATTTCTCAGTTTCAACGTTTTATATGTTGTCTTTAAAGCACTTTCAATCAAATATAGGGTTTAAATGATTTGCATATCATTGCATTTTGTTTTTATTTATATTTTTCACAGCATCCCAACTTTTTTGTAAATGGGGTTGTATTTAATTCAGCAAATAAACAGACATTGTGCACCAAAATTAACAAAATATGCAACCTGACCAGCAGTATTCAAACTACTGTATATGACTGTGTAGGTAAACAGTTTACTTTACGTGTTGAAAGCAACAACAGAGGCTTTCACAGTTACCCAGTGCTTTAACCGTGGACACAACAGAAAACAGGACAGTAAAGGTGTTTTTTTTACACTTTTCCACTGCCAAACGACCCGCACTGTACCTGAGCACCTGTGCTGACTTCGTTGAGGTACCATATGGGCAGAGCTGCAAATAGTGCAGACCATTGATTGGTGGAAAAAAAGTGTATCCGTTTGGAACATTTTTCTTTACTACAGGACGCAGTAACAGTGAATTTCAGATATTCCATTCATTTTCTGCATAGACAAATCCAGCGTAGACCCGCAGTTCCTAATGAGGGCGTGACGCCGACTTCAGAACAGCATAACTACAGAGGCCTGTAGACTCCTTAAGTTATACACTGCTAATAAACAGAACTGCGCAGCCTATATTTGTCATTTATTGTTCAGCATATCAGTGGATGACTGAAAAGCTGTCCCTGAATATTACAGTCTTTATTAATTAAGTTTAATTAATTATTAAAAATATTGCTCTGTAAGGACAAACCCAACAGCCCCGATATCTCTAGGTTCTGTGACGTGTAGCTCCAGAGCTAAAACTAAACAAGCAAACTTCAGACACCAAACACATCTTGCTGACTGACTACACTTGGTGTAAACTGTGTGAATTAGATTTTTTTACTGAACTGTCATTTTAAGGAGCTGATTCAGGTGGCTGTTGTGTTTTCAGAGTGACGGAGGAGCTGACTCCGTTCAGCCGGGAGATCCAGCCGGAAGAGCTGTGGCTCTATAAGTTCCGGCATGTAAAAAACGACCGCGTTCCCACCTCACTCATGTTCGTAAGTGGGTTCCTGCCTTTATTCCTGTTGATGTGTTTGGTGAAAGAGTCTTAAGGTCCTCTGGACAATGTAAATTGCTGTGGATGATTTCTCTGTGTTCTGTTTTTCAATCTTTGCTGTAGAGCATCGCTCTCTTCACACCACTTGTCACCATCCTCCTGTTTGCACTCCTGAAGCAGACTGAAAAGGGGGATGTCAAAGAGGCTTCGCTGGGTGAGTCACGCACTGAGAAAGACAAAGCGCATTATATTGGAGATACAAGTAGACCTGTGCATCATTTGACAATTTTCAATAACGATCCTGATCCGATAGCAATTCATTTTTCTAGTGACAAACAAGACGCAATTTATTAATAACAATTTCATCTTCTCCTCTTCTTGACCCTCCATATGAATCACTCCACCAGAAAAACTGTAGTTAAAGCAGCACTGTGTAATATTTTTGTTAAAACTGAAAGAAGTAGCATTATAGAAAGTCAGAGGCGTTGGGTCGGGAGTCACACACACACAGACTCAAAAAAAAAGGTCCGGCTCGATGTTTAGGCCTCAAATGATCTTAAAATCAACATTATACTGATGAAGATATGATGACAATAGTAGATAATTCACTCAGATCCTCATAAGACGCGTCCTTCACCAAGTTTGGACTAAGATCTCTTGTGATACCTTTTAAACACTCCTGTTAAAGTCAGATTCATCTGCTTGTGGGGGTCCGAAGCACAACTGACGTTACAAAATATTCTTTGCTGCAGTAACACATTTCCACCAGGGCCAAATCCCCGAATCCTACATAATGTTGCTTCAAAGAAACAAAAACAACATAAGGGCGAAAAAATACAGCTTCACTGATCTTCACAGATTCACAAAACCTTTCTTAAGAGAAATCTTGCAAAGTTTACAGCCTACCATAAACGCTGCGAGATACATTTTGAATTTGTATTAACTGTTACTTCTGTTACAAGTTTAATCCACTCAGAGGAGCAAAATGGAGGAAAAACATCAAACCAAGCATTTAAAAAAAAATTAGCAAATGAGATCTAGAGGAGACGGAGGAAGAAACAGCCAACAAGAAAAAAATCCTCCTTGGAAAATACAATAATTGTGTACAATAAGTGTGAGTCTGTCGTAAGGTTAAGAAAACATTTAAGAACATAATGTTTTCAGGAATTCTTACAAACATAGTTAAGAAAAAAATAAGAATTCTTAAGAAGTTACTTGAAAAATAAAAAGTTCTGAAAAATTGCTTTCTTAAAAATGAAGTTAAGAAAAAAACAAACATTTAAGGTGATTTTCTTTCTTAAGACACTTTTGTGAGTCTGGCCCCTGATTCTGATATCTGGTGCAGCAAAATCTCACTGTAATATTGTAACGTCTGTCTTGTATCAACTGATCCTTGAACTACTCTATTTGAGCATTGTTGTTTGGGCCCCAGCATTACCTCTCCCACCTTCTGCGTGTCACACTTACTCATAAACCAGTTCTCTGAGCGCTAACGCTGATATGTTTACAGTACTTTAGTTATCTGAGTTACTTATTTCATATTTAGTTGTTGAAAGACATCATATATATTTTAGTTTGTACTCTCCAGTGCAAAACAGTCTCATAATATGAATGCTGTATCAGTATTAAACTTGTCTTTTGTGGATGTTTCCTCAGCTGTGACGTTGACTCTGGTACTGAATGGAGTTTTCACTAACGCTGTGAAGCTTGCTGTGGGAAGGTGAGTGCTGAGACATTAATCCAACCTCTCTGACCACCAGTAAAAGAGCATTTATCTGGAGTTTACAGGACCATATCATGGAAAACTGAATTCTACACACTTATTACAAGCTTTTGCTAATGAAATTGAGAATACTAAACCTGCTGTTTTCTCTGAGCTCTCGCTCCCTTTTTCACTGACCCTCTACCAAGGCTTAATGTTCTCTGATTGAAAGCCCTGAGGCTCTCCAGGCTTTTCTCCACTTTACAGTGCGCTGTCTTTTATCTCTGTTCTTTTCCTCCAGGCCACGTCCTGATTTCTTCTACCGCTGTTTCCCTGATGGTCAGATGAACCCGGAGCTGCGCTGCAGCGGTGATCCGGAAGTGGTTATGGAGGGCAGGAAGAGTTTTCCCAGCGGACATTCATCATGTAATTACACATTCTCTCTTTTTCACATTACACTGGCTTCTAGGAACACCTACCTTGTACTTAACCTCACTGACCTCTTTATCAGAAATACCCACCGTGTGCTTCCATTAACTGGCCACTTTATTAGAAATACCTACCTTGTGCTTCCACTTACTGGCCACTTTATTAGAAACACCTAACTTGTACTTCCTTTAACTGGCCACTTTATTAAAAACACCTACCTTGTGTTTCCAATAACTGGCCACTTTATTAAAAACACCCACCTTGTGTTTCCACTAACTGGCCACTTTATTAGAAACGCCTACCTTGATAAAGTGACCAGTGAAATATGAAGGCAATGATAGAGTTTCTGTGTTGGTATTGTGACTGTATTGAGCTGTGCTGTTTGACTGTGTTCTTCTGTGTTCTGCTCTGTGTTCAGTTGCGTTTGCTGGTCTGGGTTTCACAGCGCTGTATATTGCGGGGAAGCTGCACTGTTTCAGTCCGGCCGGCCGGGGAAGAGCCTGGAGACTGTGTGCCTTCCTCACTCCGCTCCTCTTCGCCATCATGATCGCCCTGTCCAGAACCTGCGACTACAAACACCACTGGCAAGGTGAAGAGTCCATACAGTATTTACACTGAGCCCCTTTCACACACACTTTTACCTAGGAAAGTATCTCTGATTGAACGGGAAGTGTGAACACAAGCTGACGTAGAGCTGGGCAATATCACAATATTTATCATTATCGTGAAAAATTACATCACAGTATGTCATAATACGCTTTTCTGAGCATATTGTGGATATTGTCAGTATTTAAAAGTCACTCTCCAACTGCATGCTTCATTATAAAGAGAGCATTAGTCCTGTTAATTGGATTCAGTGCAGTACAGTGTGTGAAATATTGAATACAAATAATTGGATTCATAGTTTTTGCTAGTATTCTTTTTTAAATGTGGCATTACTTTGTCTGTCCGTATTAATATCAGAAAAAATAAATATTCCTGAAATGTCACGATATTACACAGAGGTGGGTAGGGTAGCCTAAACCAATACTCAAGTAAAAGTATGATACTTAGGAAAAGTAATGACTCAAGTTAAATTAAAAGTACCTTTTAAATAAAACAACTTGAGTAAAAGTACAAAAGTATAATGTCAAAAAACTGCTTAAGTACTGAGAAACTTACAGGACTGCAGTGCAATGTCTTAGTAAATCCAGCATCTGTCAGCACATGATCTGAAGTTTGTACGGCACTATTTTTCTATTTTTCGGTCTGAAACAAAAATCTAAAGCTCTAAAATCTAAAATGTGACCAATCAAAAAGCAGCACAGATGTTGATGTTAAACACAGAAAAGGAATTAGTAACTAAATATGAATAGCAAAAATGTAACTGAGTAAATGGTAGATTCACTAACATACTGGAGTAGAGGTACAGTAGTATGATTTGAAAATATTCATCAGAGTACAAATCCATCAGTACTTTACTGAAAATGTAACTAGTGACTACCCACCTTTGATATTACATTTGGCCATATTGCTCACCTCTATGTTGATATGGCAGTTAATTGGTAAGAGACCCAGTACAATATTTGTAAAATTACCTAGAGTGTGAACGGAAGCCGAAACATTTTGGTAAACACAGCGATGTCTAGATTACAGCTGACAAAGCGTTTCTGTAACTGTTTAGCTTTTTGAATAAAAACATCACAGGAATGTACACATTTCTATAGAGAAGCGGTAAAAATCTACACTGCATGCATGCCTGGCTACTACTGTGCAAAAGTGGCTAAGCATGGTGGACAGAAGAGAATGATTATGTGTCGCTTTTGTTTTTTACAGTCAAGTTTTTTCAGCTTTTAAGAGAGGACAAAAAAAATAACTATATTTTTGTACATGATCCAGAAATGAAGGAGCTGTTTATTCTGAGAATCTTCACAGCAAGGATGAACGCCTGAATCCCCGCTCGGTTTGAGGGCTGCATGTGTGAACAATGTAAAGCCCGAACATTACTATTAAAAAAATCCCGATAATGTCCCAGGTTTTGAGTCTGAAACGGTCTTATGAAGCTACAAGTGTTTATTTAAAGTGATACTTTAGTAAACAGAGTGAATCAGAGTGGTTTGGTGTGAAATGGTTCAGATGTCTTTACAGTGGTGGTGATAGGAACCAGGGGTCAGCATGACTACAACACAAACACAGACATTTTATTTACTATCCAAAATAACCAGTGAACCTACACGTGTCTTCTGAGTTTTATACGGAATGTTAATGATGGGAAAATAGCGGAAAATCTGAAATAATACGTTTTCTGTGGGGACTGTTTTGCCTCACAACACCCTGCATGTATCCCTCCACCATGAATGGAGTTTAAGTTCTCAAAACTATCATAATGTAACTTTCTGTGAGGGAGCTTTTAGAGGTGGACATCTGGTTCCTTTCACCACCACTGTAAACAATTCTGTCTCTGTAAGTTTCTCTAGAACCGTTTTTACATTTCAGCTGTTTTTTGAAAAATTGGTGCAGTTCCCCTTTAACAACGCTACACATTATGATCTCAGACACTAAACATGCCTTAGTTGGTCGACTTCATTCGGGGAAAGGAGGATGTTATATAAATTCTTTGTTATTGCCATAAAGATACAGTATCTGAGTTATTTTGACCCTGACACTGTGTTATGTCTCTGTGTGGTTCCTGCAGATGTGTTGGTGGGGTCTCTGCTGGGATTGGCCTTCTCATACCTGTGTTACCGTCAACATTACCCCGCGCTGAGTGAATCAGACTGTCACAGACCGCTGCGGCTCAGAGAGACGACACCGTCTGTGCAGAACCGCAAACAGGCTAACACAAGCTACCTCTTGCCTCTATAGGACCCCAACTATATCAGCCCCTAAAACCCATCTGATGGAATATATTGGAATAAGTTGTCAGTGTGCATTTTTAATATTACATTTTGTATGAGTTGAACTGTATGGGCGTGTGCAGAGTGGCCAAGTATGCCTCAGGCATTACCCACAACCTAATGCTGCCGGTTTCTTTCCTGTGTTGCCTGTGACCTACAAGGACCAATTTCTGTTTTGGAATGTTACAGACATTAAAACCAACTCATGTTTCCAGGCCCCTCACACAAACATGTTCTTTTTCTAGCTACTATTGTGAGGTTTGACAAGTTTTACAGAATGTTGGTAAAAATCACATCAAACCTAATGAGAAACTGTAGAACAGACTTAGTTTATATCACAATACCTACATTTAGAGTGAGGGTCTTCACGAGCATTCTGTAAAGCTTGTTCAGCTTCACAACAGTAGCTATGAAGTAACACATTAGTGGGCAGAGCCTGGATGAGACAATTGCGTATTGTAGAAAGTAGTCTTTGAGATTTGTTAGTGGACTGTGAACATTCTGGGCTTTCTGTTTTAGATATAAGTGAAACACGTCTGCTGGGTGTGTGGGACCTAAATTTGCACCATTTTTAAAAATGTTTCTCCATACCTCAGTGGTTGAGATGTAAACAGAGTCATTCAGAGAGGTTTGGTGTGAAATGGTTCAGATTTCTTTACAGTGGTGGTGATAGGAACCAGGGGTCGCCATATATAGACATTTTATTTATTTTTTTTTTAATTTTATTTATTTAAATGGAATGTTGATGATGGAAAAATAGTGGAAAATCAGCGGAAGAAAATTAGGGACTGTTTTGCCTCACAACACCCTGCATGTATCCCTCCACCATGGATTGCTTTTAAAATTAAGTAGTAGTCCAAAATCTTCTCAAATCTATCATAAAACAAGGCCTCAGACAATTCCGACATGGCTAGTTTCTCTAGAACAGAGCATTTCACACCAAACCACTCTGAACGACTCTGTTTACATCTCAACTGTTTAATTATGCAGAGAATTTTGAAAAATTGGTGGAATTCACCTGTAAGGATGGGTGTGTGTGTGTGTGTGTGTGTGTGTGTGTGTGTGTGTGTGTGTGTGTGTGTACAGTATAAATGTCCCTCGGCCGCTGTGTTTATGAAGGTGTATGTCAATAAAGATTATTACAGCCAGTCTGATGAATGGTTCTTGCATCATTAGTACATGTTGGGAATTTCCTTTTACATCATCATCATCATCTCAGTTAGTCCATTTTCCCTCTTACCTAGTTAGATTTAGAAAAAAGGCTTAATATAAAATTTTATTTATGCAATTTCCCCCCTTACCGCAAATGTAATCGATCAGCCATGTTTGGTGTGTGAAGTTTGCTTCTTAAGTCTTAGCACTGGAGCTAAGAGGCTAATGTAGCTAACAAGCATTGGACACCAATTAGCATTGTGCTAACTATACATTATCATCACTTGCATCAAGCCATTGTGATGTTACATGCTGTATAACACACTTCTATCTATAAAAGTATATTAAAATTAAGACAAAATTCAGGTTTCAGTATGTTTTAGCTATGCTAATGTAGTTGTTTACAGATAACAGTGAGTCATACAGTGTCAGTAACCACATAATCAAGTCTATTAGACATTAATGAACACCTCCACACAGTTTGAAGCAAGTGTGATGATTTAGACATGCAGTTAGCACCATGCTAATTTGTGGGGTATAAGCTTCCATTACTTCTAAGCTACAGTAGCCTTGTAGCTCCAGTGCTAAAACTAAAGAAGCAAACTTCAGACATTAAACATGTCTTTACAGAATATTCACTTTTTTTAACTGAGCAGTGTTTTATTGCCGTGCACTGGCTGTGGTCAATAAGGTGATCACTGAAAGAAACCTCCCAGATATGAGCGTATATCAGTCTGCTAGCTTGATAAGGCGACAGTGTGCCACTACTGGTCCACCCTCGGACTACCCAGGTCACTGTCCTGCACACAAAATCTAATTTTTAATCCCCTTAAACAGATTTTAAACCTACATTTATTTTGGAAAATAAAAATATAAACAACTGAGAGAAAAAAAACGGCTAGGCCTAAGAAAATGATTTTGAAAATGTTGCTGACACAGTGCTGGATTAAAATAATTTTGCTGTTGTTGGAAGAAAAGTTTGTATCTCCAAAATGACAACTTTACAGGCAAAAGGAAAAAACCTACTTTACTTTTAATGCAAGTCAATAGAACCACACTTTTTTCCAGGTCGTTTTGGATTATTTCTTTTGGTCCATTCTTCATGAAATGTACATACAATGTAAAGGGCAACAGGCATTTTAAATCATGCTAAAAACTGAAAAACGACAAGAATAGAGATACGAGGTTTTCTTCCGAGAGCAGCGATTTACTAAACTAATTCACAAAGGATAATGAAAAAAATAGAAGGAAAAGTAAATTGGACTGAGTGGAAAATGAGCATTTAAAAGTGGTATTTTTGTCTACAATTCTGTTTTTACCATGGGTGGACCTCCCGGAAATGCTGAGCTAAAAGCCAGTGGGCCGCCAGCTTTGCTGTCAGTGGGCCAACAGTGGCCTGATATCCTCTTACTGTCTGAGCTGTTCTGGTGCAATAAAGTCAAGCTCCATACAGGCCTTGCCAAAAGCAAAGGTCAAACAGCAGGACGCACAGCTGTACACTACTGATTCATCTGCTCATCCGAGAGGTAATAAACTGCTCATAAACCTGCTCTACTAAATATTAAAACAATTCAGGTTTGTAATTTATCAAATAGCTGTATATACCCTATCCTAGAACTGGACAAACCATTATAGTAAACTGGTGGGAAAAAGGTACTGGTACATTACTGTGCATGAGTTAGATCCTGCATTTTTTTAATTGCCAGAGTTTGGTGTGTCCATTCTTTGCTTTTGTCAGAGCTTCCATTCTTTTCAGGAGACTCACTTTCAGTTTCTCAAAAAAAAAAAAAAAAAAATCTCAGACACACCTCCGAAGTTCAGTCTTAGAAGCAGGTTCAGCATTTTCTGGTAATCCCAAACACAGTCAGCGATGTTGAGGCCTGGACTCTGGGGAGGCCAGTGAGGTCTACCAGGTCTTCCAGGTGGTTGTTAGGAGTCCCTGTAGCTTTTAATCATTTTTTGAACTCTAGTTTTGGAAACAGAATCACTTTATTTCACCAAGAATGTTACACATACAAGGAATCAGTAACACACTGAACAGACCAGACAGCACACAGACTGTTAACAAGTATTAAACTAAGGGACAAATAAAACAAAAACTACAATAAGTAGAATACAGAAATTCTTTTTTCCCCTTTGAGAATAAATCTATTAAAGAATAAATCAAATTCATTAAATGTATTCAATATTTAGTGAATTGATTAAAGAGTAAATTCACTTTCACCTCTACTTCGTTAAGCAAGTAGATAATCTTATATCAAATATCATAAATGTCTTCTAAAGAAATGAATAGCTTGTGCTTAAAGGGGAAATCCACCAATTTTTCAACATTTCTGAAAAATTCAGTCCTTGAGATGTAAACAAAGTCATTCAGAGTGGTTTGATAAGAAATGGTTCACTGTAGAGAAACTTACAGACTCGTTTTTTTTCACAGTGGTGGTGACAGCAAACAAGAGTCACCATGACTACAACACAAACATAGACATTTTATTTTATTTATTATCCAAAACCACCAGTGAACCTACACGTGTCTTCTGAGTTTTATATGGAATGTTGATGATGGTAAAATAGTGGAA
>JAILXH010070645.1:3243-17064 GCA_023558415.1 Piaractus mesopotamicus | reverse complement strand
CTCTACAGGACATTTACCACTAGAGACTATGACTTCAACAGATTCTGCTTTATGGCTGAAGGAAGACATTTAAGTTGATTGTTAATTCTACCTGGACTTGCTGATTCTGGTCATAGGATCCAGCACATCTGTTTTGAATCCAGACAGTCTTACAGATGTGTGTCCTGTTTTCAGGAGTACTCATGCTTATGGCTGTTATTTCCTAATAGTTATAGTACAGTAATAGAGCTTTTTTTTTTTACTCATCTTAGAGAGTTTAAGTAATAGTAAAAGAAAGGCTTTCATGAAATTGGGAAACTCAACACTTGGTCTCAATTGCAGGCTATTATCCTGTGTAGATTGCTCACTCAAAAAAACGGCCATGGGGCAAAAAGTCTGTCTTGGTTCCAAGATTCCTAGCAAGCTGAAGCTAGCTGGCAGGTGAAGCAAACTTTCCTTTAAACCACTTGGCCTAAAGCATCAATCCATTTGGAGCGCATTTTCTCTTGGAAAGACTGCTCCTGAATTTAGACATGATTGTTATGGGTTTATCTTTCTCTGAATGAGCATTTATTCTAGCGATTCTATTGCTCTCAAACTTATTATTATCTAATTACAACTAAGATACACTGTCTTATTGTTTCGACCAGTGAAATAAACTTTGAGGCAGTAAATTCAACTCCATTATACCGCAGTGATGAAAGAACATGAATCCCTTTTTGTCAGCTTTACTTTGTTCCTCAAATCTTTTGTGCTGCATAACAGACACAGATGGCTTCTCTCTGCCAGAATCCCAAGTGTCAGATAATATAACACACCTTAGATGTTAAAGCATTTCATAATTCTAAATCAAGGCTTCACGTGTTTATTCAGGAAGCGCTATCAGTGAAGTTTTACATAGAACACTGTTTTACTGTCTTCGCTGGTCCCGAGTGAGTGACACAATCTTGTGTCTCAGTGGAACCTCCATGAACAGCTGGTTATTTGGAAGTTGTTCAGGATTAGGCTTATGAGATACGACAAAATTGTGGAATGTGTGTCTTTTCCCTGAGCTTAACTCTCAGGGGTAAACTGAAATCATCAAGTGACATTTAGAGAGGCTAAGTTTTATTGTTTCTGGAAATATCTCAACGTCATGGCTGTCATTTCAGGCCACTGTTTTGATATAGATGTTTCCTTTTGCAGACTTGGGAATTACTCTCAAAATGTATTCCATTACAGGTTATTGATTGCCCTACTAATTGCAATCAGAAACATCATATATTATAATCACAACACAAACTCTGCAATATGTTCCTATTACTTTCTTATCAAAGACCTCCCACTGACAGTAAATTGGCTGCGTGTTTGCACGATGACACCTTTCCCAAAATATTTCACGCTGACTATTCATGTGTTGTGTTCCAACATTCTTCATAATTGTCAGTAATTTTTATTTATTTATATTAAAGGGAAATTCCACCAGTTTTTCTACAAAATGTCTACATAGTTAAATCATTAAGATGTAAACAAAGTCATTCAAAGAGGTTTGATGTCAAATGCTCCAATCTACTACTACGATCAACTTTACAGAGTTAGTATTGTTCACAATGGTGGTGAAAGTAACCAGACAACCAAAGGTTTTAATGTGTCTAAAATTATAAAATAGTTACGAATACATTGCTTGATGCCTAAGACATTGATTTGTTGTAGTTTTGAGAAGGTTTTGCCCTAAAACATGGTGAACACTGGTGAAATTCCCCTTTAATGGAGGAAAATCTGTGAAATTTCACCATCTCACAAATGTTTTTTCTTTGGAAGTTAAAAATCTCTTTCCTTTTTCTTTTTTAAAATGTTTTTATGTCAATTTCTACTCAAAATATTGTATAGGTCATTCATTTTTCAGGAGATTTTTCTGAGGAGATTAGATATAAAACAAGTTTTTAAATGGAGTTTAAAAAATATCTTAAAAGATAATAGAGAAAATGTGAATCTTAATAAGTATGAGTTGGGAGACCACCAAGACCATCACCATCAGACAAACAGTACTTAAGTGTGATATCTTTGAGAAATAGGAGAAAACATACTGATAAAAGGAAATTAAAAAATACTGAGAAAAGGAAATAACAAAAAAAAAAAAAAAATTTGCTAATCAAACAAAGAAGTTCTCAGAACTACAGACTGTCTACCCCAGTGCCCATTATCATTGAATGTGTTTGAGCTAACTTAGGTCATGAGAAGCAGGAAATGCAACCAACTTCTAAGACTAAACTTTGGGAAAATATCCCTGCAGATTTATTTGACTGAAAGCATGTGTCCCAAAAAGAATAAAAGTGGTAAAAAATGGGTGGGTACACTAAATACTGAAAAAATGACATTGTATTTAGCCATTGAGGCATCTGTGCAATGTACTGTTAACCCCTTAAATGACCAAGGCCTGTCAGTGGGCCCAAAGTTTTATTTCACACTTCTCTAACCTAAGAATAGCTCAGCCAGTTTGCTCTGAGGTCCCTGTAGTTACTGAATAATAAGACTTTTTATGTAATCAGCCTGGGTAAACTATGTTTTCTGATTTTTTCTGATGCTGATAAATTAATAACTTGTATGTAATGGCCATTTGTACTGACAATTGAACAAATGAAGGGTGATCTCTGACTTCTGCACTGTAATGTACTGTAGATTTTCCCACTAGAAACATTTTCTGGTTTTAACATCTCAGCATGTCCAAGCACTTTTCAGTTTAGTTTGAAACATACTGAACTCTAAATGTTGGAACACATCAACATTTACTTCTTGCCACATAAAATAGTCAGCTAACACCAAATCAACAACTAGATTTTGGCCTGCAGGGTTACCACACCTCTTAGCGGACTTGAAACAATGCAGACCACACACAGACATGCAGACAGACACACAACCCCTCTGGCCTGTCTGTCTGACTGGGGAAGCTGTCCTGCACATTCCTGAATGACGACCCTTCCCACGGTGGAGGTGTAGGTGGTTTACTGCTTGTCCACTTTCAGAGCAGTGGCACAGGTGTGTGAGAATAACTCCATATTGCTTTAAGCCCCTTCAGGGCTGCTTGGGGTCCAGATGAACTGCTGTAATAATTCAGGCCCATTTCCTCTTGTCATTGTCGGCACCTAAGGAATCAGATATGCTCCAATATATCACACCATGCTTTAGAAAGCTACTACACCACTGAGGAACAGAAGCATGTCTCTATGTTGCTATTCATGACAATAGAACTGGAATAATATATCTGTTTATCAGTGTTTGAAAGGACTGAAACATGGCTTGTGTGCACTTGTATGCATGTACTCTTTGTGTGTGCTGACATGCCTTGTTTGATCAGACATCAAAAACTAGACATACTTAGTTTCAGTGGGGACCCTTTTCAGAATAACTTATAATAATAGAACAAAAAAGTCTGTAACTTTAAGTTCATTTTTATTTAATATAATGCTTCATCAATTTCTGCAAGTCTGGTAACAATACTCTGATTTCATTGTTAAAGTTTAATTGGATTCTTGAAATGCCCAATGGAAAATTGTCCAATCAGGTTTTTTCTCCATCGTATCTACTTAGATACAACCAAGAGAGCTCTACCATTAATTAGGAGCTAAACTGAAGGCCTAACACCTCAGACTACCAATATAATGAACTGACAGGAACTGACAGTGGATACAACCAATCACATTTTGATTTTCAGTCGGTGGGACTAATTTTGTAAGAAAAAAAAAAAACATCAATCTAGGCCTTTTAGAAGTCATAGATATATAACTAGCCATAGGCTAATCAGGTTTCAGTCAGTTGTTAGAAATGGAAAACAGCAGTGGCAGCTGAAGGGCTCTTTACTGAAGGAACTGCTATAAAACTGATACATACAAGGTAAAGTATACATTAAACGTCTGTTAAATGTCTTTTTGAATGTTAATGTTAACAGCTAAAAAAATATGTTAATTACTTAGCTACATACTACATAGAAGTGCTAGAAAAGATTAGCATTACCTTAGCAGTGGGTTTTTGGTAATAATCAAGTTTTGGCATTTATGCCCTGAACTGAAGGCCTAGCTCTAATAGTCATGGTTGGCCACTACTGAATTGAATAGTGCTATAATAAAGTATAATTGATTCTAACATTCCAAAGTCAAGGCACTTTAGGTTGCATCAATATATTTTCGACCCGTAGTCCCGGACCACCAGTGCAAAAGCACCATTATTTGGCTTCATGAGATGAAAAGTTTGTGTATTTCATTTTCACTCCACTTTTTACCGTGACTACATGACTGAACAAAAATCCAGAAGTTACAATTTTTATGGAAAAAGCTAGTGGTGTTTTTTCTCATTTAAAGCAGTGCATGTTGTAGACATATATGGACAAAAATATCTAAAAATTAAGAATTAATGTATTACTTTTAAAAGTTCAATATGATTATTTTCATTGTGTGAACGGAGGGTTCACAAGAACATGAAAATCAAGTGAATTACAGAGGTGAACGCAGTTTTTCATCACTGATATCCATTGAATGCTTGCATGTTCTAACTAATGACTGTTTGTAGCATGCAGTCACAGGTTCCAACTCCTCTGCAACGGTTACCCTCTCACTCTCATTCTCGTTCATACAGCCTATGTATTCTTGTCACACTGGAGCAGTGGTGTAGGTTTCATTTAAACTTTGGGGGGCGAGGAGGGCACTGCTCATACCAATAAGAATATGTGGCACTGGGAATGTGCTGATAAATGGTTACTCAATATGCCAACTCTTCTTACACTGAAAACAAATTACTGTAATTATATAGTAATTCCAAATAGTAATACTGCCAAGTTTAACAACTCAAAGCTTTCATAACACACTGTAAAAAAAAGCTTAGTCACAAGAATCCATTGAGTGGAAATTATTGAGGGCAGGGGATTCAGGGCAATTCATACGCCTCCAGACACTGGATGGAAATGACCCCCATTCCCCCATATCTAGGCCTATGCAATAGAGTCTCTCAAGGGTAACTGTAGCTTTACACTTTGCTATTGCATTTGTTTGCTGCTTGTTGATTTATGCATAGGTTTTCTGCGTTGGACAACACGGTCTGCTAAAGGTGCTGAAGGCATTGCACCCATTTCAAAGTTGTATGTGAACAAGAGAGCTACAATTGCGGATTCTATCATTGGAACATACAATGCTTGAGTAGCTTGGCTTCAGCCTGGACCACTATGGATGATTCAAAGGGTCAAACCAGGGATATAACAGGGTTAAAAAATATAATGGCATTATTAATTTAATGCTTTGACAGTCCTAAAAAGAACTATAGTATTCCACAATATTACAAATCAGAAATGAATATATAAAAGTATCTCACTATAGTTGATGATGCTAAGTGTGGTATATGAGGGCTGGTATTGGGTTCTGCAGGCCGCAAGCTCAGAGCCAACACAAAGCCACGCTTCATCCATGACCTCTTCCATGCATGAATGCTCACACAGAGCTCTGCTGCAGGCACTGGCTTTTGCAGGCCTACGATGGCAGATAAGAATGTGTGTGTGTGCGGCTGCGACTGGATGGGGTTCACATTACCCTTTGAAACACGTGCCACTGGGGAACTGTAACCATATGAAAGCGCTTGGTGGTTTTAGAGACAGATTATTCCCTCTCTGGATTCTACGTGTCGCCGGGACAATTGGTGGTCATGCCAGACGGAATGTGTTAAACTGACTTCATTACTGCTAATGAGCTCTAGGTCAGCAACTAAGGGTTTCCTAGACCACCTTAGCAAACCCTCACATGCCTCACAGAAAGAACAGGCACACACACATAAATGAACCACCACATACCAGCAATGGAATAAAAACACTGTTTCCCTAACACTGCCATACTAGCATTAGTTTGATAAGCAAACTCTGGCACAAGTTGTGTAAGTCTAGGCAATGAAAACTGCAGTGTGTGAGGTTGGAAGGTATTATGTGTTGGATATGCTATGCTTTGCAGTGGTGAACCTTGACCATTAGAGCTAAGCTTTCAGTTTAGGCCATAAATGTCAAAACATGGTCAAAAATGAGAAAATAAAACTCTCAGATAATACTAATTTTGAATAGCATGTTATTGCTAAGCTAATGTGATTAACATAAACATTTTTTGGCTGTCCTAAATACATACATTTTCAGGTTGTCAAATTTTATGTGTTATTTAATTACAGACATATTAAAATCTTGTAGCTTTCCCCACTATTAAAGAAGATCCAGTTTATGTGCAAGTCATTGTGCTTTATTAATAGGCTGTAGTTTCCCACAGCCACGTCGTTCATATGTTTTGTCTAACAATATCCTCTAAGCCTTATACTGATTCAGTACTTCCTAAACCAACAGAACACAGCACGGGCTAGTTCTGCTTTCACAATAAAAGTCCTTCTTAGAACGTATCAGCTAATAAATGCTAGAGAAATAATACTTATGCAGAACATTCTGAACACACTACAATATATTTTACCTTGTATGTGCTGTAAAGAGGTCTGGCATAGAGCAACTGACTAAAACACATTGGACAGGTTTCAACTCATATTCATAGTCAGTGAGTCAGTCAGTATCTAGCACTTTCAGAAGGCCAAGAGTGACTTTTTTTTTAAATCACAAAAATTGGAAATCAAAATGTGATGTGATTTGACTGTCAGTTCCTAATGTTAATGGTTAATATGACATATGTCAGTTCATAAACCAAAGTTCTAACCAATGGGAGAGATCACTTGACTGTATCTGCATAAATGCCATAAAAACAAAACACATTATGTATATATATATAAAATATATTGTAGTGTGTTCAGAATGTTAGCATTTTTTTTTTGTATGTTTTTTCTGAAGTCCTAGAAGGCTCTTTGGATTCCCCATTGGTGTTTTGTTCCAGAGATTGGTTTGTTTGTGTTGAAAGAAGTAATCAGACTTAATACAATGCAAAGCTTATGTGGCCTGTGGTCAGACAGTGTGTGACCAGACTGATTTGTGCTTCATTTGAGCTCAGCATTGCAGCATTATAGCCCTTTTCACACTTCAGGGTGATTCTGTTACATTTGGCTAATGTTTCTTTAACAGTAACACAAAGTTGGATGGAGATTTTTTTAATGTTTTCATGCACAGCCAGAAATGTCTAACTCCATTGTTCTTGATTTTAATATCTTTATACCATCTGATGCCAGAGGCTTTTTAACACTGTATGAACATTTCATGACGAAAAGACTGGACCAACAGAAATGAACCAAAATTGCTCTTTTCACCTTAAAGGGCCAATATCATGGAATATGATATATACATTTATAGGAACGATATGCAAATGCAGCTTGTTTAAAATTCATTGGTTTTGTGATGTCATAGAAACCAATACATGTACATATATCCACCTATTCTGCCTATTCAGACTGTTTTGTGAATTAGGCACAATACATGGCAGCCAATCAGAGCTGAGCTCATTTGCATATTGTTGATCTCTTCAAAATAGTGACTTCGTTCCCGAGTGGCGGAACCGTCTAAGTGTCGGCCCTATCATCAGGAGATCGAGAGTTCGATCCCTGGTGATGCTACAGCCATCCGTAGCCGGGAGTCCTAGAGAGCACAATTGGCCTCGCTCTCTCTGGCTGGGTGGGATGGCTGCCCTTCTACCTTCTACCTTATTTGCATAATATTACTGAATATTCATTATATACTGCAAGACATCAGAGAATTTTATTTTCATCGAGTTTTTTGTGTAATAAACAACTGTCAGTCGGCCAGACGGACCAGTGAGTACGGACAGATATCATCTTAGAATTAAAATTTCAGAGTTGCTTAGGCATTTAGATTTGAACTGAGTGTGTTGTTTTTCAGAAAGCAGAAAGCTTGGGGGGGAGATGATGCCTTGACGGTGGGTGCTTAGACCACAATGAACCAACACTTGCCGTGAGGTCAGACTGGAAAGAATAGTTCACCAGGGCACGTCCCACAGGTAAACACACTCCACACCTGCATTTCACTACTATTACTAGTGGTCAAGTCAAGTAACAACAAGCAAAGACTTTTACACAGCTTGCAGCCCTGGATTTCTTTAGAAAAAAATAATTTTAATGCCATTATGGTGCAGGATGTCCTTTTAGACCTTGGACAGGTAAACATGATATTTTAACTGGAAGTAAAACTTTATAGAGAGAATGTTTGAAATTAGCATGTGCTCAAACCCAAAACTTTGACAGACGGAAATAACAGAGTAACAGAAGACAGGCTTGCGCCATGCCATCATTACAGTGGAAGCTAGACAGTCATGTGGATTTTAAGAAAAGAGCCATGACTTTCTGAGCCAGCCTGTCACAACAAAGTCATTGCCTTTACAAGGCCTTTCGTCACCTTCAAAGTGCTTCACAGTCACTCACAGTCTTTGCTTCCTGTTCTTAAGTAGAGAAAGCATGGCCTACACCCATCTGCACAGGGGTCGTGCATTTGAAAAGTAAAATTCAAAAGCTCCTTTGTGTTTCTGCTGAAGTGTAGATATCCATAGGTAACACCTTATAAGCCCTAGGTTTTTACATTCTTTCCAATCACATGTTGACAACGTTTTAAGGGTTAATCCTATTTTTGATGGCTAAACACTTTCTGACATTGTAAATGCTGTAGACTAGTTCAGTGGCTCCCACCCTGGTCATGTAGTACCCTTGTCTGCACATGTTAGTGTTTTCTTTGCTTTAACATACTCACTTCAATTCAGGAAGATCTGGTTAGTTGACAGTACGGAAACTACAGCAATGAAAACACCAAAACATGTGGGCCACAACTCTGCAGAGTTTAGTATTCTGCCTCATGAAATGCACTGATTCAACTCATCAGCTGCTTAGCAAGACCTCCATGAGTTTTACTCATGTTAGCAAAGGGAAAATGTTAATCTCTGCAGAGCTGTGGCCTGGTGAGAACCCAGTTTGACACCCCTGTACTACCCATAGAATATTTAAAAAAAAAATGGCTAATAAAGTCTTAGGAGGGGTTCACACTAAGTTTTTCTGAAGTTGGAAAAGATTGTGTTGATATATTTCTTGGGGGTTCACACTGTTTTTCGAAGGGTGCGCTTCTCTTTGTTGCTAAGCAACAACAGAGTCATAACTGTCCGTTAACTGTGCTAGCAAGCTGTCATTTTGACATGTATAAAAAGTTTAACTACTGCTATAATGTAGTGCTGCTAGCAAAAACAAGCTAAACTACAAAAAAACAGCCAGGCAGGGTGGTGCATGCAATGTGAGGTGCCTGGTGCACAAAAACAGCACACAAAACAGCACACATCTCTCCTTTTGGAAACAATTGGAAACAACCATGCTGATCTGCATAACACGTGTTCTGTAGAAACCTCTTCTTAAGCAGATCTGTGGCTGCTTGCACAAATATTTATCTTTAGTTACATTCTTAAAAGGTACTTCACCTAAGTTATGGGTTGTACTTAAGTGCATTGCATTAAACTTCTTAACTGCTCTTTTCGGTTAAGAGTTATACTTAAGTATTTTTACAGCACTAAAAGGAAACAAAACAAAACATGTAATTTGTGATATTCCTGGTAACCACAGCAGTCACTTATGTCAAGATAGCTTAATATAGGAATGAGTTAGCCAAGAGGCAATTTGCCCTTAAGGATTTTTTGAAACTTTCTACGTACATGTAGAGAATACCATAATGTATTGTAACACAGTTCACTTGTAAGTATATGTAAGTATATTAGAAATATATTAGATATGTAAGTATATTAGAAATGTAAGTATATTAGAAAACATAAGGCCAAAATTCACCTCTACATGTTTTATGCCATCAGCCACTGGTGATTACTGGTCATTTATGCTGATTACTGACTTGTGGCATGTTTTAATTCGGTGTGTTTTTTTTTTCTTGCAGGTCCCGGTGTGCCCATGCGGTGGTCTGTGCTAGCTCTGCTGCTCCTATTCTGCAGCCACACTTTGGCACTGCGATCAGGTGACGTCTGCCCGCAGAACAGTAACAAGGAGCAGGATGGCACCAGGGTGGCTGACTCCACGCCCACTGTGGACCCCAAACTCTTCAATAAGAGACGATACCGTTCACCCCGTGTGCTGTTTAGTGAACGACCGCCTGATTCTGACCCTGCAGAGCACCAGGGGTCAGCGGGCACAAAGGGCAGGACGAGGCGACGGGCAGGACAACAGCCCCAGCACCGTGGGGTATATTCGGTGTGTGAGAGCGTCAGCTTCTGGGTGGGGAATAAGACCAAAGCGACAGACATCAGAGGCAACGAGGTAATGGTGCTGCCCGACGTCAACATCAATGACGTCAAGAAAAAGCAGTACTTCTTTGAGACGACATGTAGCGGGGCCCGGCCCGCGGGCTCAGGCTGTCTGGGCATTGACGGACGCCACTGGAACTCATACTGCACCAACTCACATACGTTTGTGCGGGCATTGACTTCATTCAAGAACTTAGTGGCTTGGAGACTTATTAGAATCAATGTGGCCTGTGTATGCGTGCTCAGCCGCAAGTCCTGGAGACAATGACACTCTGCCTCATCACTACACCCCTTACAATAAGCCAGTATCACCTCACTACAACAGCCCAGTAACATCTGATTGATGTAAACACTGGTTCTCATGCTGATGTTGTTGCTATGTGTGTGATATCACATCATTCATGAGAAGTCACACATGAAATAACAAAGGAGTTTATGAAGAAGGCATTCATTTGATATGCCTCATTACTGTCAATCATGTTATGGCTTTATATGACTTCAAGTCAAGCCATATGGCAAATATTATAACAGAACGTTTTACTATGCTATTACTTTTCCTGATGGACATGAATCATTCCTGACGACGACAGCATGAGGACTGCCTGGATTGTACATATGTTGTTATTGTTATTGTTATTTATTAAATCTGGAGCATTATGTGGTGCACTGAGGTATAAATGTACAGGCTGACAGAGTTATAGCTCCGTATTTATTACAGTACAGTATTACATTATTACCGCAAAGGGTCATTGAGGGGTCATTTTCAAAGATTTTCTTGGATACGTGCAGCTTGGGAAAGCCTTTGAAAAATGTGGACTTCCAGATGGCATCACTTGTGGGCTGCATTTCAAAAATGTCTGGTGATTTAAAACATTCCAAAAATGACCAGCACAAGTTCAGTTACTCTCCAGGAGAAAAAATGTAAAAGTTGAAGTTGACGTGATGGACTCAGTATGGCTAGATCTGTCTCACACCTCTGTCCAGATGGTATATTTCTTGCAAGTATGAGGGAAGTGGGAGTATGGAGATTTACTCAAATATGAAAAATGCTTCGTAGCTCAGTAAAGCCAACAATGAGGTTCAAAAAGAATCAAGAAGAACTGACCTGTCAAGTCCACCCTTTGTCTAGACATCTAAAACAAATTCCGGCCATCGCAAACATGTGCTTTGCTCCAACCAGGCATGTGTGTTTGTTTTGGCAAAGGGGAGAGGAATGCATATGGGTTGCGGCTTGGTTGGTTTTGACCAGTGTTGGAAGACCTGCGTGAACAGAAAGGAGCAACGCGTCAAAGGTCAGGTGCATGGCCTAATGATGAGGTCATGTCTGAGGGTCTAGAATCCTAGGGTTTGGATCAAAGATCAAAGTTCATTTGGACCAACGGGCAGGACCATTAACTTTATAGATCACTAATGAGGAACTCTGCCAGCTCTTGTTTGTGTGTTGTGATTGGCTGGGTCATCCTAAAGGACATAGTCATCCATACCATTTCAAAAAGGTTTCAGAGGAAAATTTTATTAATTAATTTTTAATTAATATTAATTTTTGGTGGCTCAGGCAAGTTAACGTTTAATCTCCTAAAATCCTTTAGGATTTAGGTGAAATAGCATGAAGCATGTAGCATAGCATGAAGGCTGATTTCATATTGAGATTTCTGTGTACCTGAGCATAATGTGTAACTCTATCGAGATCTCTACTAAAAGAAGAGACACATACTATTACTGGGATCTTTTGCTCAGGAGAAATATCAGCATCATCTATAAGCAGCAGAAAACTTAAGCAAAAGTCTCCTTTGTCTTTCCATCTGATCTTATAGTTATCTCGGATAAACTATAGAGATGTCAAAGGAATATGCCACCCATTTTAAAAATTTCTGCATATTTCAGTTGTTAAGTATACAAAGTCATTCAGAGTGGTCTGACGTGAAATGCTCAGAACTGTTCACAGTGGTGATAGGAACCAGATGTCTGAAGAGTTTAAAGGGAAATTCCACTAAGTATCCAACGTTTCTGCATAATTAAATCATTAGAAAGTAAACAGTGCTGTCTGGAGAGATTTGATGTGAATTGTTTGTTTTCGAGAAACTCACTGCATTAGACTTGTTCACAGTGGTGGTGATAGGAACCAGACATCCAAAGAGTTTAATGCCTATAAAAAAGCTCCCCCACAGAAAACTAATACACATCATTATTATGTATATGCTGCCTGATGCCTGAGGCATTGCTTTATTATAGTTTTGAGACCAAGTTTTGGTAAAAAAAAAAAAAAAAACACATGTTTTTTAAAGCCATACATGGTACATGAAGGCAAATTACTCCCCAACAGAAAACGTTTTTTTTTTTACACATCACTATTTTACCATTATCAACATTACATATAAAAGCTTAGAAGATATATGTAGGTTAACTGGTTGTTTTGGGTAGTTAATATGTATATATTTGTGTTGAAGACACTGTGACCCCTCGTTTCTATTACCACTGCAATGAGAAGAAATCTGAGTGTGTAAGCTTCTCTATAATTAATCATTTCACATCGAACCTCTCAAAAAGACTCTTTTTACATCTCAGTGTCTGAACTGGGCAGAATTTTGAAAATTAGGTGGATTTCTACTTAAAGAAAATTTCCTGTTTGATTTTTCTTTCCTATAGATCATTTTTATGATTCAAAAATTTGGAATTAATGTTTTCAACAATGTGAAATCAATCTGGTTGCAGATCAATGTATACAAAATAAAATTATACTAATACACCAGTTTGAAAGATTTAATAGCTTGGAAGTCATTAAAAAAGTCATTAAAAAAGAAGAAGAAATGCATCCAGAATGACAAACATAGATAGTTCTAAAATGTCAGACAAAGAATTTTATCATTATTACATAGTATTATATAGCCTTTCAAAAGTGGTGATCAAAGCTGTCTCACATTCACATAAACATCAATCAATAGTCATCCAGCCTAGAAGAGCTTTAGGTTATCAATCATTTCAAAGGATCGGGTAGACATACAGCTGTCAGCCACATATCTCATTCTCTTTGATGGCAGCATGAATAATATTCTTTGATTAAAGAGCTACAGGCACAGGATTTCCTGTTCTTTTGTCACCATCCTCTGCAGGACAAACCACTAATTACATCACCACGTGGGGACATTGTGTGAGATTATACAAAACCTCCAATGGCTTGATTAACAATCTGAGAAATCATTCTTCGCAGTCATTTTAAAGGGGATTAACAGCTATGGGGGTATTGTTTATAGAACAGCTCCCCGAGGAAAGAGAGAAAGAGTGAGCTCATTTTGTTCAATGCAGCTCAACATAGAATATTAATGAGATTAATGTGAATTGGAGATTACAGCACCATAAACCTTAGAGATTTCATCAGATGATCAGATCATGATAACCAACGGCTCCATATTTACAGTTTACAATAGTAATTATAAACAGTTAAATCCCACCAGACCCCACCTAGACCTCTCACATGTAAGACGTGTGACTCGTGTGAAATGGAAAACCAAAGCACGCAGTCTCCCCCTAGCGGTTGTTTAGCGTATTTGCATTTTTCATGAAAACACATTTATAAATGTCATCGCCGGATACCAGGCAGTGGGAACAGAATTTAGGA
>JAILXH010070616.1:0-34158 GCA_023558415.1 Piaractus mesopotamicus | reverse complement strand
GGAGACGGCAGTTTCCTCTTGGTCGATTTCTTCCTGTTCCTCCTGGCCCTACCTGATCCCATCGCCACAGTGGGCAGAGAGCGAAGGATGGAATGAGGCTGAGAGAGAGAAAGAGAGAAAGAGATAGAGAGAGGCAGGGAGGGAGGGAATGAGGGAGGGAAGCAGCTGGGACAGCGAGAGGCTCTTCTGCTTGTATCCTTCACCACCAGCTGGAGGTGCCTAAGTGTGGGGAGGGGACAGGGGGGTGCAGATTAACACGCACAACAACGGGTGGGGGGATGAACGCTGGCTGGTGGTAATAAAGCAGCCGTGTCATACATGAGCCCTCACGGCAGGATGATCCAGAGCAAATTGCTTTATGTGGAAACAATCATGATGTCCTAGTCTAGCTTTCACATACAGTGGAAATCTAAGTCAGAATACTTTATTGTACATTGAATGTACACAAAATAGACATTTATATTTGCCTATGGTGCGTATCATAGGTTATATATCACGCACAACAGAGCATATTGGAACATTAAGGTGAATGAAGTATGCTGTAAAATTACCGGATAACATGTGAAATGACTTATCATTACATTGCCATTCATACATGCATCAGAAAGAGTGATACTAACACAAGAACAACAACAAAAGCCTCACTCTCGGACCGTTTATCAGTTCATCACCAGGAGAGCAAAGAAAAAGGGGGTGATGTGTAGATTTACAGCCTCACAATAATGCTGTATTGACGATCTCCCATATAAACGGCAGCTATTGTTTGCGTGCATTATGTCGTCTGCGTTCTCATGTTCACACTCGGCTCCACGCGGCACCTGAGCCCATGATGGAGCTCTGCAGTCGCTGAATATTAATGAAGCCAAGGACAGGCAGGCTGAGAGGACGCATGCTCTCCTCTGATTGGCTGGAGGAGGGAGAGCTGCGCTGCCATTGGCTGCCTGGGAACAGAGCACACCACGCCAACCATAACACACACAGTGACTGATGGCTCTACGCACAGTCGAAATGAAGCAGCCTTGTGCCAATCCACTTTTCACTCTCTGTCCCAGACTGCCTGGCATGTTAGAAGCTCTAGGGTGAACGCCATCTTCCCTTTACGATGAGAGTCACGACACATCCCAGAATGCCTTCATCCCTCGTTCAAGAATGCATCACAGGAAAAACACAGGAACAGTCCAGACAGAAAAATCACAAACCATACAAGCTTTAGGGCTTACTGTATACAGGAGAGCAAATGAGAAGCTAGGCCTATATTTAACAAAGGGAAAGCAAGCTGTTCAAACCTAAGGCTAACAAAAATCCTGAAGGGGTAACAGTGCCTTTATTATAGCATGAATTCCACTAATTTTTGTTTATTTATAAAAATACATAATTACACTGTTACGATGCAAACAAAGTAACTCAGAGCTGTTTGAAGTGAAATCCGCCAGGCAGAGCTGTGCACAGTGGGGGTGATATGAACCAGACGTCTGAAGGGTTTAAAGCATCTAAAGGCTCATAATAGTTTCATAATAGTGTTAAGATAAGATTTGGAATAAACAGTTGTTTTGTTTGTCTGTTTGTTTAAACATGGAGATGATGTTCATGCCTGGTGTTGTAAGGCAAAATAGTACCTAAAGAAAATTTCAAATATCCCACTATTTCACCATTATCAACATTACATATAAAAACTCAGAAGGCAGGTCTAGGTTCACTGGTCATTTTGGATAGCAAATAAAATGCCTATATCTGTGTTGTGGACATTGCAACACATGGCTCATATCACCACAATTACATAGAAAAAAAAAACTGAGCTGGTAAGTTTCCCTACAATGCATCAACTTCACATAAAAAAACTCTGAATAACTTTGCTTACATTTCAATGATTGAATTATGCAGAACATTTGAAAAAATTGGTGTAATTCAGCTTTAAAGATGTACTGTATACCTGAATGAAAAGCAGCAGTAAACGAGTGACAGAAACACAAGATATGTCCCAGTCCCATATGTCTCATTTGAAAAGACACAAAAAACAGAAAACGAGAGGAATAGTCCATACAGAAATATTTCAGACCACACAGGCTTGTGCAGCTCTAAAGCTAAAGCATTTTTAACCTTTATTTGAATATAGCTGGACAGTACAAGAAACCCTTTTTCAAATATTCACAAAACCCCTGGAACTAGGAATGGGAATCATCTAAAAGCGTGATGTCATGTGGCTAATAATTAATGAAAGCTCCCAGGTAGGCAGGCTCCCATGCATTTAAAACCATGCTAGCTGATCCGCACTAGCTTTCATTCATTGTTGGCCATGTTTCTATAACGGGGAGATTATGATGTTTAACAGCACAACAGCAGTGTCCAGTGAAAGGTCAGGGACATTAGCACTTCTGAGACCAGGCCAGCATAGCACGGTTATGTACTTGAAGACCGAACCTGACCAACACATCCATCGCACCATGCATGGTGTGACTGGGAGTGATAATGTTAAACTTCATCCTCAGTTTCATTTGGGGGAATGTTAACGCAGTCCTTAAAGAATATTTATGTAGGAATAACGTTTTACATAGAAACAAGCCTACTACATAAAGAATCACTCATTAAAAACTAAACTGAGCCCAACCCAAGCCAAATGCTATATGTGAAAAACGGGCCCGAACCTAGGCCAAATCACGATAGTTTGTCAGGCTCACTCGGGCTCAGATCGGGTAGCACCACTGATGCCCCAACTGTGATATCCTATGCATCACTTAAAAATAACTCAATTTAAAGCTTAGTAATTTTTAGAGAAGTATATATCGCACTGGATAGGTATTGACTGATACCCAAGGTTTCAATATTTCACTATCAATATCGTTAATGGAAGAAAAAAAGTGGTATCGCGCCATCTCTAGTGTAGGCTTCCTATAAAAGATTAAAGGATAAGTCAAAATGAAAATCAGTTTATAGCTATTCTAAAACCAATAAACACATCTCAACAGCCTTGAAGAATCTTAAGGGCATATTCTTAAAGGAGAGAAAATGGACAGAATTAATGTAAAAATGATTGCTTGGTCTTTAGATTGCATTTGCACATTTATGACCAGTGAGATGTGAGAGAAATTTGGTGTTCCTAGGTCGCTGTTCAAGTGCATTAGGCAACGTTAAGCTTTTTTCACATTAAGCGTTTTAGAATGTCCCATCTAAAGCTTTAGGCAGCTTTGAAATTAAAGCTGCTCATAGCATGGAATAAAAAAAAAAATCTATCCTGCTTTACAGTGAAACTCCAGTTCAAAAGAACAGAGGTAATGTGTAAGTTCAATTTAAAGACAGGCACAATCCTCATTCCTCTGAGCCATCAGTTTGCTCTAGAAGATTCAAGAGCAGATTAAAATAGAAACACAGATGACAGTGATCTTAGGGGATTTTCAGAGAGGCTTTCTCATCGTCAGGCCTATATGAAACCGGAGGTGAAAGAGCAGATTTGTCTAGGTTAAACCTTTGATAAGGCTAAACGAATATTAGTCAAAGGAAAAGCCTAAAATAAGCTTTAGAGAATGTAACTGTACTGGTGTCTCCTCAGAAATAATAGGCTTCCACTGGTTCAGATTACAGAAGTTAAACTGTAATGCAATGGTCCTTGCTTTTACAGTGGAATCTGCTGTTTTATTCTCCTTACTGTACTTAGTTATGTCTACAATGTAGAACAGCTACAAGTTACTTGGTTGATTAGTACAGTGCGTTAGTATTCACAGAATGTGTAAAAAAGGGTAGTTTTTCACTGAAAATATGTGTTAAAAATATGAATGTAGTTCCACTGGTAATAATTCATCAAAAATAGTCAAAATTTGACTGCAATTTCTAAAAAAAAAACTGAAGTATGTACATTGCTGTAAACAATAATGGGCCTAACCCAAAATATAAAGGTTTCTACTGGTGGTTTTAGGCTGGTCAAAGTCCAGAATTAAACCCTATATATCAGTGTTCTCCAACCCTGACCCTGGAGAGCTACATTTGCCTCACCTACTCCAGCTAATCAACCTCTTCCCAAGTTCCTGATTGGCTGGATCACATGTAGTAGAGCTAAGTAAGAGGTGGGGCAGCTTACTGGATACACTGTGGAACTTAAGGGTTAGAGGCCACTGCTGTAAAGAATATTTGGTCTCACATTAAACATAAACTAGCTTGACATTTTTCAACTGTCTGAAGTCATCAGTGATGCGTGGAACAATACTGATTCTTCTTTCTGTAAAAGGCCGTCTGCATGATTACACACAAAACTTCAACATTTAAAGAAAGATTTAAAGAAATTAAAGAAATTAAAGGGAAAAAATATCCCATATTAAGTTATTCTATCTATTTGTTTATTTATTAAAAGCTTAATGGTTTGCCAACTCGGGCTTGGTCCATTTTCTTGTGAATTGGAGTGTACTAAAATGAGCGGTGTCTACAGAGCTCAGACTGTGGGTGGGCAATACTGCAAAAATATCACAATACTGCAGGACATTTTAATGATTCAATTCAATTTCTCTCTCTTTCTCGTCATGTGGAGTATCTCTCTCTCACTACAGTATCTCTTGCAAAATTGTCTCACTGTCACAAAAATGTAGTATTACAATTGTAGTAGCACAGAAGATAAGTGAAAGCCTACATATACATATGTGCACACATACATACACACAGAGCGTAATGTTCTCATACCCATCTCTCACTCTCTCTCTAGTATCTGACTCCCTCAGTGTTAGGCATCTTTTCTTCACTGCTAATGCTATCCAGCACCTCCCACCATGACAGAGCACCAAACAAAAGCACGCACACACAAACACACACACACACACACACACACACACACACACACAAAACACCAGCTCCCCTATAATCAGTGATGTGGAATGAGGCGACTGGAGATGCAGTTATCTCTCAGTGGCAGGGCTATCAGCCCTATGGACCGAACATTTCGACCCTTACAATATGTGTGAGGCACTCTAGCACCAGTTTAGGCCTACACACATGCATGTGGGTGCATCTACTGGGATGCACTTTAAAGTAGCTCACAAAAGTATGTGGACACCCCTCTTAATTATTCAGGTGTTTTAGCCACACTCATTGCTAACAGGTGCATAAAATTAAGCACATAGCCATACAATCTGCCTAGACAAACACTGGCAGTAGAACGAGCTGCACTGAAGAGCTTTTTGACTTTAAACATGGTTCTGTCATTGGATGCAACCTCTACCACAAGTTTATGAAATTTCTTCCCTGTCAGATCTGCCAAAGCAGCAACAACAGCTTAGCTACAAAGTGGTAAACCATGCAAACTTACATAGCAGGGCTGCTGAGTGTTGAAGTGCACTACATCAATCGCCGCCACTGGACTCTGGAGTAGTGGAAATGTGTTCTCTGGTGTGACACTCTGGCAGTCTGATGAATGAATCTGGGTCTGCCAGGAGAATGTTACTTACTGGAATGCAGAGTCCCAAGAGTAAAGTCTGGTTGAGGACGGATAATGGTCTGGGGCTGTTTTTCAGGGTTTGGCCTAGGCCCCTGAGTTCCAGTGAAGGGTAATGTAAATGCTATAATATACAAAGATATTTTAGACAATGATATGCTTCCAACTTTCTAGGAACAGTTTGAGGAAGGCCTTTTCCTGTTCCAGTATGTCTGTGCCCTTGTACACAAGGCAAGGTCAAGAAATACTTAGCTTAGTGAGTTTAGTGTGGTGGAACTCCAGTAGGCTGCTCAGAGCTCTGACCTCTTAACTGAGCACATTTAGGATGAACTGAAATGTTAATTGTGAACCAGGCCTTCTCACCCAGCACCAGTGCTTGACTTCACAAATGCTCTTTTGACTGAGCAGGCATATAGGCATACATATATATATATATATATATATATATATATATATATATATATTTATATACATATATGTATGTATGTGTGTGTGTGTGTGTACAGCAACTACTTTCTTCATTCTAGGAAATTATATATATTTATTTTTTGCCGTACTTATACAATAATACACTTATTGCCAAGATAAATGGTATAAACAATATGCTTAAGTGCCTAAGATTTTTTCACACTACTATTTGTTACCTCCTTTTATTCTGAACCTGCCAAATGAATAGCTTACTGGCCGTACTTAACGGCTGTTTTGACTGTAAATTGAAAAGAAAGGTTGGGCTTTGACTTTTACACAGTTCTATAATTTATATTATAGTACATTCCATTCTCAAACACAGTCTCACTAATCACAGGAGTGACTCGACAGTCTTCTTCACTTTGAGAGAAATCTGCTGAGATTCTGCTGAAGCAGGATTTCAAGAAGTAGGTCGGAATGAGAAAAGACTCTCAGAATAGAAAGCGTTCCTGCAACATCAATACAGGGAGAACACACATCACACACTGCAGCAGCCTACTGAGAGACTGGCACTGTTTTAGTGACGCAGAGAGAGATACTTACAAGAAAACACATACAGGTAGTGTCCAAAATAACGGAAACACAGCATGAAAACTCACTGGCCACCACAGGACCACCCCTGATATTTGGGTGGTGGACCATTCTCAGCACAGCAATGATAATGACATGGTGGGGCATGACAGTGTGGGTGGTGCTGTTATGACTGTATCAGGCATAGCAGGAATGCTGGGGTTTTTATACACACATAAGTATCATTGCTGAGTTCAGAATAGTCCACCAAGCAAAAACAACCAGCCACCAGTGGTCCTGTGGTCAGAAACTGACCACTGACAAAGGGCTAAAGGATGAGTGACATAAACTGTGCTTGTAAATGAATGAATATGTGTACAAAACCTGTTCTGACTGAGCCTACTACTATTGTTTTTCACAGTGGTCAATGGAGGTGGTATGACATCATCATAATCCCATAAGCTCCGCCCCTTGAAGATGTCTGAAGAAATATTTCTTGTGATTTTCTTTGTAAATGATTCTATAACACTTATGCTCTTAGTTACTACTTGATGTGAATATGAAAATATACCTCATGTTTGGTTAACAGAATAGTGATTTGTTAAAGAAAATCCAGTGTTTAGCTTTTTCATGAGGTATGAGCAGCTCAGCTTGGAAACAAAAGCCCTGTTTGGCCTCTATGATTCACAGGGTCCCTCTAGTGGACAAAATAAGAAAATGACCCTCCACTCAACCTTGACCAGCACACCACCACATAACTAGCCACTCAAACCAGCAAAAATTATGATAATGGTGCCTCAGTGCTGTTAATTATGCTAATTACACTATAGCACTGTGAAAAGATTATTAAACTTTTCTGATTAGCAAATATTTTTAGCCTTAGATTTTCTAGTAATTGTAAGAATGCATCTGTGACTTCATTGCTTGACATTACATATATTCAAGGTACTTCTATATTGTATCTTGTATTGTGTATTGTATATGGATCATTCGACCAAATTGGCACAAAGACAGAGTTGACTTTAAACTGCCTTAGATTAAATCATTGTGCTTTGAGTGATCCTACACCTTAATTATGTTTATTTTGGTAAAATAAATGATTGAACAACACTGTCAAAACAATCATAATGATACTAAAACATTACCAGATGTTTCAGAAGTGATCGTTTCGGTAGTGACAATTTTAGTTAATTTTGAGTAGAACTCGAAAATGCTAGGCAGCACATGACTAACAACTGCGGCTTTGAACAAACGCACACACACAAAATCATAACATGTTCCATTAAAACACAAAGTTTACTTAATTAAAAAAATATGTGTTTTGGTAGTGACAATTCTTAAGGTTACACATTGACTGTAAGACTTTGGGACAGATTTACAACAAAACAATGGGATCTGACTGCTCACAATGTGGCCATGAGGGTCAGGGATCCAGTCCCTTGAGTTTAAATAGATCATAACGTAATTCTTGTAAATATGTCTGAATTAAAACTGGATCGCCCCTTGCTCTCTTCTTTGCCTCTAATATTTACCGTCTTTGATTATTTTCATTGGCCAATACTAGGCATCTTGTTGCATCCTATCAGAATAAAGGGGGGCTTATGCTGTGGCCACACCCACAGTCACACTCGGAAACTCTAAGGTTTGTGATTTTGGGGGTTTATTTTGATAGAATTACCACCCATCTGTTGTGGTAATTAATCAGTCATTCTGGCATTCATGTCTGTCTGTCTATCTATCTTTTTAGTATGCAACGGCTACCATGTAGTTTTTACTGGTGTCAGCTGTTTGTGACATTGATAAATGACAATTTCACATGTTTATAGTGATGTTTCATTATGGCTGGTGAACAAGGTGAAAAAACACTATAATTGATGCTGATGTACTATAATGATGGAGGTTACAAGCCTAGAGAGACTCTTCTTAATGGAGGCAATTGGATGTGGTTTAGGTTTTACCGTAACATCAGCAGTAGAGGCTGACCAAAAATAAATAAACAAATAAAACACAGAAACGTACCTCCTCTATCTATTCCGAGCATATTTAAGTTTTTCGTCAATGACCCAAACTAGTCATCTGGGTAAATTCTATCAGAGGAGAAGAGAGGGGCTGGGCTTATGTTATGGACACACTCACTCTGAAATGACTGGGTGTTTATTCCTAAGAGCTTATGAACTCTTTATACATTTTATAGATTTTGGAGTTTATTTTGTTTGAATTCTCCATGTCTTTATTAATGTATATGCTTAAAAAAGATCGCTCTTCATGGGTTCTTTAGTGAAGGCAATGGTTCTATTTAGAACCCTGAATTCATGATTAATTGCATTCTTTGCATGGTGAAATGATTCTTCAGATTGATTGGGAATGTGCTGTATGTGGTTTTATACAGAGCCTTTTTGTAAATGGTTCCATATAGCACCAAAAAGGTTCTATACAGCACCAAAAAGAGTTCTTCTATTGTTACAAGCTTGACATCATAACAACAGCAGAACCCTTTTTGATGCTACGCAGAACCATTTTCAAAAATGTTCCACAAAGAACCATACACTCTGTTCTTAACTAGAGGGTTCTTTAGTAAAGAAAATGGTTCTATATTGAACCGTGAACACTCAAAGAACCATTTGCATTATTCATCATTGATTGGTTCTTCTATACAGAACCTTTTTGAAAGGGATTCTATATAGCACCAAAAAGGGTTCTTCTATTGTCATGATGTCAAGCTTGTAACAATAACCCTTTTTGGTGCTGTATGGAACCCTTTAATCATACAAAGGGTTTAGTCATGCAAAGGCTTCTTGGTTCTATTTAGAACCATTTTTGTTACTAAACAACCATTGAAGAACCATCTTTTTTAAGTGTGTATACACAACATTCTCCATTAGTCTGAAGAATCATTTCACCATGCAAAGAACCATTTAAGGATGAACTCAGCATTCTAAACAGAACCATTGCCTTTATTAAAGATCTCTGAAGAACCATATTTTGGTAAGTGTGTAACTAAATGCTGCTGTGCTACACTTACTCCAGCCTTAACCTTAGCAACCAAAAGGAAACCTTTTACTACTATAGACAAACACTGCTTGTTTTATTTTAAAAAATCCCCATGGGTAGCCACCAAATGTGCCCACAAACATGTTCTTGTCAAAATGAAACTGTGGTTTGTTTCCCCTTTATTGTGAACCTCTGTTTACCTGGAGTTTCCTTCTCGTTTCATTTTAGTGAAATTTTAATTAAACCACAGCGAATACTCAAAACAGTACATTTCTGTAACGTTCTGAAACCCACTGGAATCCCCTGATCCTTGTTTTGAGAGTAATGCTGAGCAGTAGGCATGTTTGTTGGGAACTAGATCAGCACTGTTTTACTTTCTCTTTGTTCCCTCAGACTTTCAGATTTATTGGAGTCTAGACCATGACTCCACCATGATAACTCAATCTGTCCTGACTTTCTGTAAAGCCGCTATCAATAAAAATGGTTCAAAGTGCACTAGGCTTGTTTGACCACCAGGAGGCAGCAGTGTGCTGACGGAGAGGCAGCCAATAACAACCTCTTCCAGACAAAAGACTCCATCTCTGAATACAGACCAAAACCCTCACGCAGTCCAACAGAATTTCGCTCTGAATTTACAGAGCGAACGTGGAGTTGTTCTGCAGGGTTTTAATAGCGCAGGGTAAGGCTGAGCAATATGGCACCAATACAGCATCATGATATTTTCATGGCACATGCTATGCATTGCAATATTTTGTTTTTCTGAGGTTTGCAAAGTTGGAATGGACAAAATGCACAAGCAAAACAGTAGTGCTACATTTAAAAAAGGCATACAATTATTTTGTACTTCAGTGTTTGTAAAATAATGCATTTAAGAACAAACGAGGGGAAAAAAACAAATAACGGGAAAAAAAAACAAAAAAATTAAACAAGATGATGTCATAACGGGCTGACATCCAATCAGCTATTTGCTACTATGTTGGTTATAATCACTATAGTTACACTTACCATACACTGGTCATCATTGTTTACCTACTCTCATTTATAATGATATATGAAGTTATGTGGTGTTGTAGAAGTATTGCCAATATCCACTCACAAAAGCGTATCATGATGTAATTTATCACGATAATGGTAACACATCATCACATTGCCCACCCTTAGCCATGATCCAGAGCTGAGAAAATGATGGCTTGATTAATGACACTGTGGAGGACTGGGACAGCTATGGGGCGTCTGGCGTGCTGGATCTGGGCGGATTAAGTCAGCTCAGCTGTCCTGGAAGCAAAGTGCCTCTTCTGTCAGGTACTCAAGGAGACAAAAAGGAGCTATCAGTCAGCCAGGACCCGACTCAGGACCAGTAAGCACTTCTACTGAAACAGCTTTATCAGCATAAGCCATGCTGGGAGGCTGGAGAACAGCCCAGGACAGACTTTTGCCACAATTAATCACAGTGATGGGGTTAAATTAATGCAGTGCTATATCTCTTTTAATACTGTTTACAACAGCAGTGCAAAGAAGAATTTCATTTTAAAGCGATAGTTTGTTGAACATTTAAATTTACAAAACATTGCACTTCTTTAGTTCTGCCCTGGAATTAAGAAGATAATGTAGCTAAAAGGGGTGCGCATTTATGACGTCACTGCCCTTTGAGTGTCTGGAATAAACACATCGTTAAGGGCTGCAATGACAAAAAGGATTACAAATTATATTACATATGTATAAATTAGGTAGCCTTAAGAGTCGTATCTAACATTAGAGCAGTGATTTAACCACTCTGCTATAAAGCTAATATCAAAGCACACACATATGCACAGCTCGACAATTAATCTTTCTTTAACTAATATGTAATAATAACTCAAACTTGATCATTATTCTCAATTCCAGAGTTGTGTAAAATGTGTGAAGCACTAAAAACTACTGTCACAACAAACCTGCATCACCATAAAGAGCTTTTTAAGGAGTTAAACACATACCTTATTGCTGTTCAGGGAATGCTGTTTTTTCTAAACAACTTCAACATGCATAAACAATTATAATTTCATTGTTTTTATTTTGCACTTTACATAATAGTGAACGGTAATATGTTTTGCTGTTTGCCTGAAGGAAACGTTAATTTCTGTTTAATTACATACAAAGAAAACAGGCTGTACTTGCTTCACGCTCAGTCAGACACACCATTTTAACTATAATTTAGTGCTTAGTCTTCACTTTCTCGAACATCGCATGTTGTAATTCACATCATGTAGCCCAAGTAGTCAACAAGCAATGGTTATACTAATTACCATGGTGCAAACTGCATGCCCTGTATATTTTAATAGATACCAGTATGTCATGCTTACATGCAGAAACCATGTAAGCAAGTCTATTTGAGATTTCTTGACAAGTTTATGTGATTTAAGCAAGTGCATGATGACTTACATATACAGTTTGTACAATGCTAACTGGTGGTTATAAGGTTCCATTACTTGTTAACTACCTTAGTCTTCGAGCTCCAACGCAAAACTAAAGCAGCAAACTTTGAATACCATGTATGTGGCTGATCGACTACATTTGAGCTACGGGGCAGAATGAGTTTGCAGAACTATCATTTTAAACATGCTAGATTAGACACAGCAGAATATCTTTATGGCTAATTCTACCTAGAAATTTTATTTTTTCCACGTTTGTCTTGCTTGTCCTGGGTTTTAGTGTGAAAAAGTCCCACTTGGAAATGACAGCGTCAATAGAATCTGTATGGATGATGTGCTTTCACAAACCGGTACTGTGTACTCGTTAGCATTTGGAGAATGTCCATCAATAAGCCAGCCTACCCATTGCTCCGCTCTGGCCTGTTGGTTTCAAGAGCCCCTCCATAATCATGTTAACACACCAGCAGCCACTCTCACGTATCAAAGCTGCCCAGGCCACTGTTACTGCCTTTCGCTCCAATCGGATTTACGGTCCATGGCCATGGTCCGTAACAGCTGACTTTATGCAGACTTATGTGTGAAGGTTAAAAACAGTAAAATACCTGGAAGTATCCTGACCTGCTTTTTGGGTGTCATATTACAAGCATAAATGTCCAAACAGGTCAAAGGTTTAAAGTTTTTGTATCGTGCAACTATATGCTATTTCCTTGAGAGAAGCCACATGGATACGGGCCTCCACTACATACACTTCATTTCCACAACCAGAGTTCAAAAAATTATCAAAAGATATGGAGAAAATGGGTACAAAACCATGCAAGCTTGGCAGACCACTAAAACTGTCAGCATCAGAAACGAACTTCTAAGACTAAACTTTAGAGTGTGGAAAAATGTCAATCCAGATTTCTTTAAAAACTGTAAGCAAGGATTCTGAAAAGAATAGATGCTGTAAAAATGGCATATACCGAAAAATGCAATATTATACACACTTATTTGGGCTTGTGTATATTTATCTGTTAAATGCAATGTCTTTTCCGATAAAAATTATAATTGGCACTTAATGGCCATTTTAACCTATGAATTGTGGTCTCTGACTTTTGCACAGTAACGTATATAAAACAACCATTTGTGTAATTAGCACAGTAAAGGCACAACATTGCTAAGTGTAGGAGGGTTTTCAGCATATAATGATCCTTGACCAAGAGTTACTTCCTCTTTATTCTATATTATAAATTACTTTGCAAGAAACAGAATCAGTGATGTTCTCTAAAAACCATGTTTGATAGAAAAACAGCAACTTGCCAACAGTACAGAGTGAACAGAGTGGATATGTTAATCATAAAAAAGCAGCCATCCGCTTATTTCAATGGGGGCCACAAAACATCGGAAGCGGAACAGCAGGAAAGAGCTGCTGAAAAAGAGTTTCTTTTATGGGGCAGCACACGGAGAGACTGGCAAGAACCATCCGGCTGCTGCTTCACCAAATGGGTTTGTATATGTGTGTGCGTGTGTGTGTGTTGGCAGGTCCTAGGCTGTATATGTGTGCCAGGCCCTTTGCCTTCATAAGATCTCGGCACAGGCTTAAGTAATCCAACCAAGAGATTGAAAGAGCTCAGCCTCAGCTCTTTAAGTGGCCTGGCTGGAGTTTGCCAGTGCAGCAGTCTGTGCATAAAACACAACCTCCTTGTTCACTTAAAACTTCTCCTTATCCCAAATGTGTTCATTTGCCACTGATGCTTTGAGGCTAATGTGGCTAACAAGTAATGGAAGCTTGACTCCACCAATAGGCATCATGCAAACTGCATGCTTAAATCTCACACACTTGCTTCAAATCATGTTGAGATGTTAAGTAATCTCAACTGACAATCTATAAAAATGAACAAATGTACATTTTATAGCAACAAACAGTAGCAGCAGTCGTCTAGTGACTAGGCCCAGGTGATAGGGGAATGTAAGGACTAATTTTAAACAACAATTAAATTGAATTTAAATAATATTAAATTATATGTACATGTAATGTGTTATGTTCTGCCTTTAAAACCAATGGATTATTAAGGGGTATTAATAAGTCATTAGACAGTAGAACAAATTCCTAAGGGTCTTTGCTACAAGTTAGCCAGAGCACAAAATCCCAACTCAGGAAAATTCTCAGCATTTTCTGTACAGCTTAAGTGTCCTGATCATTCAGAATAGTTGTAAAATAATGACAATATATTACTTTAGGCTTTTCCACAAGCATCTGTAGCTTATTTCCAGAGTGATGCCATAATGATATAATGATGGAAAACTCTGTTTGTTTAAATGTAAATATTTATGTACTTTGAGGTAAACATGTAAAGCACCAGGACATGGATATGGAATTCACTCACTCACACATGTTTAGCAATCTAATATTTCTACATAAGGCTGAGCTACTAGCACAAGCGATGCATTGATACCATTTTTCAGACTGAGTACGAGTACATATATTTTGGTATTTGCAGATATTGATACCGATATCAAAATGACTAACTTAGAATTAAATGTTTGTTAGCATAAACAAGTGCAATGTGCCTTAACGGTAAAATCGTTTAAAAAGTCTAAATTAAGTGGCATTAGCTAGCAATGTTACATTAGTCACCTTGGATCGAGCAGCACTTCTGTACAGCCGTAAGTAAAGTACGTTTCATAGTTTTGATCCTATGCTCTTTCAGTGTTTGTAGCGCAGTGACAGCAGAAATCCCATCTGAGGCTAATGCTTTCAAAGTGTTCACTTGTGGAGTATTATATCTTGGAGGTTTTTGACTGACTGGTTGAGCTGTAGTTATATGTCCTCTAAAGCCAAGCATACACTACGATTTTAGAAATCTTTTTCTCTGGTGACAACTGACATTGTACATTTCAATCATCCATGTTATGCAGACAAAGCCTACAATTAATATGCTTACACTGTACGAAAACCCTCAAGCTGACTGATATGCTATGTGAAACGCAGCCCTGTACAAAACGCTGCCCGTCCGAATACCAAGCAGAAACATGTAGAAACTGCGCTACAGCTGCTTTGCTAACTTTTCCACACTGCGCACTAAAACTACAACTAAAACTACTCTCAACTTTTTGACCTCCGTTTGGTTAGCCTACATGTGTTCATCCAAGTAGGTGAAGAGATTGTGATTGTGTTTGTGTGTGCTTAAAAACGAGCTAAAACCATACTGTGTACGTCTGCGGAATATTTAAAGTGACCACTTTGCTGTGGATGCAGACCTTAATTCCCTGGCAGCTTAAGTCACTTGTTTATTAGCCTGGCAGTGTACACTAGGTTTACGTCACAAGATATTAAGTGGTATCGGATGTTGATATCGGGGCATTTTACGTGTACAAATATGATGAAATAAGTGCAGTATTAGGTGTATAACTGATACCAGTATCAGTATCGATGCTTCCCTAATTAAAACACAAGATTTTCTAAATATTACACTGTTTAGTATGTGAATTACATTAAATGAGTTAACGCCAAAAAAGCATATGAGCTAAAGAAACATGGGTGATACAGTCGATTTTTTAACAAGCAAATATATCGGTTATTATCTTTAAACAGCTCCCAGGCCTTCTTGAAACTCTAATTTACTTTAGATTGCATCTGTGCAAGATTTGACTGACTTTTAGCTGTAGGATCTCATCGCTACCGACATCGTCAGAGCAGGGGTGAGAGCCACTCTATCCAAGACACACTCACCCACAGCACAGTCAGACCTGGCTGCCATTTTGCATGTAAGCAGTTATTAACAGAAATAAATCATCTCCAAAGCCCCATGAATATTCACTGAGGCTTATGTAACATTAACACAGACTTATACGCAAATATAATAAGAACCTGTTAAGAATTACATTCTCCCTGAATCACAAACTGCATTTCCATGAATCACTCTGTAACACTGAGTGGGCATTTAGACAGAGATGTTTGTGGTACATTATTTCATCCCACGGGTCTACATAGTACATACTGGAAAACAAAAGCCACCAGCACTCAAGAGACTGCAATCATCCTCCAAGCTATCTGATCTTTACAGATGGTAGCAGCTAATAAAGTGGTTGTAGCTTAATGACAGGCCAGGCTCCCCAGGGGCAGCTACATGGTTAAGTTTCATGGACTCCAAGAAATTCAAGCTGTATGTTACAGAATCACAAAGACTCCCAAAACACTGTGAGCAGATTGTGCAACACTGTGGTCTGTACCATGGAAAACTAAATGTTGTATGTAAACACAAGCTAGTTTCAAAAAATACCACAGTCTACGCAATCCATATATGGTAACTAAACTGCCCGTTTTAAATTCAGTGTTTTTGAGGTGTTGCGAAAAACCAATACATCTACATACATCTACCTTTTCAGCCTACAGCAGTTTAGCTCTGCCTATTCACTCTGATGTTGTAAAGAGTGTTTCAGCCTGGACTGATTTTTGAATGAGGACCAAAACCGGTCAGCTAGTCAGAACTGAAGTTATTAACACATAACAGTCTTAAAGACACAGCAACAAAAAGCCTGTTTAATTTGACGGGATAAAGAATTGTTGAAGTATCATGGAAAAAAGAATTGTTTGTGATACATAAACACCCACAAATGTCATAAGTAGACCTGAGGGAGAAAAAAATAAAATTTATTAACTTTATTTTATTCAGTAACTACAATTTATTAACTATATTTACTTTAAATTCATTATCAGCCAAATAGTGCTGTTGAATAGTTTAATAGTGCTGAATCTGTATATCATTCAAAGAAACTCCTTTCCTTTGCAGCGATTCTCATGACTGTGATCTTGTGATCTAAAACTCTCACGTTTGTATGTTAAACACACTCATGTGCAAAAATAACATTGTTGATTGGGAATGTTGAGATTGCAACAATATTGTTAACTTGCTCAGACCTTGTGTGGGCCTGATCTGGGGTGCAAACTTGGTCTTTTTTTGCTTCAAATTTGCAAAGTTTCTTTTTATTTGCCAAATTTAGTCCCACCCACCTTAAATCGCACAGAAAAGACCAACATCATTCTTTCTCTTCCAGTTCATAGTAAAAATCTCACAAATACTCTAGATAATAGTTAGAAAAAAAATCATGAAAATGAGACCGGGATTTCTGTCAACAAATGATCACAGATCAGTAAAACGTGTTTAAAACCTCACTGCCAAAGACACTTTCAGCCCAAACTCAGTGTGCAGACAACTGGTCAGAGTTAACTAGCATAATTACAAAAAGAGGGAGGGTGCATGTCCCCCTTTTGTGCCAGTGGTCACAGTACCTGCTGTCATGCACTTTGGACATTGTAGTGGCACCCTTTTACTAACAGCAAGCTGAGTTTCCACACATTGTGTGCACTCACAGTAATAAAACTAGTTGTAAAACTCCTCCTTTCGCTAACAGTGCTTGGACCCCGGGTCTCCTTCGACTGTGTTCAAGGATATCTGCATGTCACTCGTCGTGTCCTTTCATCTGACGGCGCCTGTCATATCTATCGTTTCATTTTCGGGCTCCGACCGCAGGTGCAAACAGGAAACAAACAAACAACAGAACGCATAAACATGAGCAGCCCCCCCCCTTCAACGAATCACCATGGCAACTCGCCCTCCACCGACAAGGCCTGACAGGAGTGACCCTGTTTTTTTGAGGAGAGCAGTGATAGGAACAGGCGTCTGCTGCTGTAGGGAGAGATGAGAGGTGATGGGTTTTCATTGGCTTCAGTATGATCATGATGGAGGATGGAGGAGCACTTTAAAGTTTCAAAATGATGCTTTGGCAAAATCAAGTTTACACAGTTTTCCTCTTAACCCAAAAACAGACAATGAGCCAAGACATGTCTGGTGTCTGAAGTCTGTTTCTTTAGCTTTGCTCTGGTGCTACAAGGCTAATGCAGCTAAAAAGCCATGAAATCTTTTACTCCATCAACTACATTAAAAAAATCACGATTTAATTCTAGTCAAATTCTTACACCTCGAGTGAACTTGCTTAGGTGGTTTCAGACACTTTATTACACACTCTTGTCTAAGGAGGCATGTGCATTGCATAGCTAAAAAGAGTAGCCTGAGTGCTGTCCATTTTTATAGAAACAGGCGTTATATAGTGTCAGACACCATATAAGCAATTACTTACAACTCAACACTGTTTGAGGCAAGTTTGTTATGATTTAGACAATGCTAACTGTTAGCTTCCATTCCATACTCGTTAGCTACCTTTGCCAGGGCTGCTGCACAACTGTCAAAATCTGATTGAAAGAAAAATAAAATAATTTCAACTCACAAATGCGGCATGTATTAATATCTATTATATTCCAACTAGAAATCTGCATGATGAATTTTGATATTCAACTATCTGTAAGAGTTAATGAACTTTGTGGAGAAGGAAAAAACAAAAAAGGAAACAATTTGTGTACATCTGAAATTCTGATTCAACGCTTTTATATCGAAATCGCAATTTGAGCTGCAATTTTAATTTTAACCTATATTATCAACAACACTGTCTTAACTAATTTTAGGTGAGAAAATTTAAACTAATAATACACAGCTTGTGACCCGCCTGTAGATCAGACACAACCATGCACTGTGACATCACAACCACAGGTAACAGACAGTCCGGCACACTGTAGCAAAGTTTAACGTAGCATCCGTACTTCCAAATACGATGAACACTTTCACATTTTACTGTTCTGTTAAAATGCAAAATCAGTGTTTCGTTATGTTGCTGCTCTGTAGGTTTTCTCCATCTTTATATGTTATGATGCAATGCATAGCCGAACAGTGACTTCAGTAATCTACTACTGACTCCTCAAACAGTTAGCCGAGTACTCAAGCACCCCTGCACATCCCTAATTTAAGCCAAGTGGTGGAAAATCAAACAATTGTCCTCTGCTGCCTTTCATCAGTACACAGCTTATGACCTCTTTTGAAACCTCCTTTTTTAATTACAAGCCTAAGGCAGGGATGGCTTAAGTAATGCTGGAAGTGGGTATATTTACTGACTATAATGGATTGCAAACTAATTAAGGTGTTAATAATATGTGTGCAGAATGTAATTTTGCTTACATTAGCAGTGTAGATTTTGGAACAAGCATACCTATTGGTTTACAGATGCTGATAAGACTCATTGTTTATACTCACTATTTGAACGGTACCATAAAAAATACTGATTTTGATTTTGATAGTCTCTACACAGGACTGGCTGGATATTTTTGCTTGAAGGACTTTAAATCAGTTTAATATACACAATGATTTTCAATACCATCTTTAGGCATCATGTTTGAATTTAAAATCCCTAATATTCAAGGTTCCCATGGATGCTTAAAAAACTTCAAAAGGCCTTTTTTCCGGTCTCAACACACTTTAAGGATCCATAAGAACCTTGTTAGCCTTGAAGCTCAAAACTAAAAACAGGGCAAACATCAAACACCAAACAGGACTAAGCTGACTGACTACATGAGAGGAACATTCTTTTTGCTGAACTATCACTTCAAACATTTGCGTCTAGTGTAGGGTTGCATCACATCAGAGTGAGAGAGATGGGTGACTAATACCAGGGATGGCCTCTCTCTAGTACAAACCACTCTGAACAGGTTTATGCAGAGGAGAGAGAAAACACACATGTACACAAATGAGAATGTCAAATTACACTAGTGAAAACTCTTGATTGGTGGAACACAAAAAGCCATGTCACAAATAATTACAAGGGCAGAGTATGCTTTTTAACCGCCCATACAGGAGTACAAAAATGTTACGCTGGAGAATACTTACTACCAATAAGGAGCAAGCAGGCTGTCACAAAACCGAAACACACACTCACCCGCACTCCCAGCATTGCCCGCCCTGCCCCATGGGGAAACATTCCCATACATGGACACGGGAATTGGACTGCAGCAGCCGAAGACCACATGCCAAACATGCTCATGTCTTCTTAGGACAGCACAATATGGACAATATGTACCATATTGCGATTATGTTGTTACGTATACTTCAGCATTTGCTTGTTACATTAGCATAGATTTACTATTTGGAAGCATCATCTTTTTTTAACCAACAATTGGAACTCAAATTACTATGAATTTCATCTTCAAAGACATTTAAATATAACTTCCACGAATACATGATTCAACAAAACACCTATAAAACGCAGAGACTCTGAGATGCTCACAGGACAACAGAAAATGTGATTAGAGTGCTTATTTGCCTATTGCAGCCTTCTGCAATAATGATTACTAAACAATATACTCTGCAGCCCTATTTCGTCCCACCTATTACTGTAACACAGCAACTCCCTTTGCTGTGCGTGCGTCTAGCGCACTCATGTCCATTCCCACACGCCACCCACTCAGCCCAACAACAGTGCTGATGGCATATGATGCTACGAGCTTGCAAAACCAGTCCAAATCCACCGCCGACAGGAAAAACAACTGGTTCTATCAAGCGAAGACTTGGTAAGGAGCGCTGACTGCGACTGAATGAAATGTCAACGCTGCACTCAGGGGGGCTGGGCGCAAATTGACTGAAATGCAAAATGAATCAAAGTAAAGTGATCAGCTAATCTGCTGAGAGAGCTACGCTAAGCCTTCATGCTAACTAAGCATGCAACTCATCAGGCTTTGCTCCTCAACCAAGCAGCCTTTTTGACTGAATGCTGGAAAGGCCCTGGAGCTCCAAATCACATTTCAGCTTAGGAGGTTCAACTTCAGCGTCTGATCCCCTTTTAACAGCTAATAGGTCAAGCCCTTCATTAACTTGCTTGAAGAAAATTGATCGCTTTTGCCCTTATTAGACATGTACACAGTGCAAATTCCAAATGGCAGAGGAATAACTGTTCCATTATGGATGTTAATCTTGGTCCTTGGACAAATATTGAGGTATTTTGGCCTCATCCCACATAAGTCCGTGAAACTGGACAGCTTTAATTGCATCTGAAATTTTGAACCTGAATATAGTCCGAGAACATTCTGTTCGAGCCTGACTGCCATCAGCCAAAGGCCGAATAAATCTCCATGTTCCTAATGACAGCCAAGTGGACCACCAGTGTGCCAGATTCAAAATGGTTTAGGGATACGTTAGTCAAAAAGCTAATATTGCTAACAATAAATGAAAACAAGCAGCCACCAATTAGCATGATGCAAATGACATTTGGCTACCTGGCAGTTACTGGCTTCCATTCACTAACTAAAGTTCCTTCCCAACATTTTAAATGAGTTTAGATATATTGAATAAAAAATAACTTGTTGGAGAAGAACCATATGGAATACACTTGCCAAAATTCACATAATTCACATTTTTCCACTGCACATTCAACAAAACAAGAACCAAGCTGAACAAGAAGCAACGGAACTTACATTTCTACTTCTAGTTCATTCTTCTGTTGCTTGAGAAATGACTGGAACCACCATGATTAACGATTTAATAATTGTCCTTTTGGTCATCTTGTGTGTGCAAGTCTAATGTGCCTAATTTGGCAAATTTAGCTTACTGGTTACTCTTAGCTTAGTAACACTCACTCTGCTCACCGAAAACCACAAAACTGAAAAACCTGGTATACTGGTCTGATGGCCAAAGGAAAAAGGCACAGCTCCATTTTTTTCCGGTGACAAAGGTTCCAATTCTTTGTGTGTAATGGTTTGTACGTTCGCTTGAAGTGGATACAATTTTTTTGCAGATAAAAAGAAATGCGATAAATGATGATGGAAACGCATTTGTGGAATAAATAATAAAAATGCGAATAGAATTAAGTCATTTGACTGCTCATATGTCTTTTTTTGCCTGCCAGTAGCTATAAAACATGGCGGCAGGTGGACTATGTGGAATGATGCAGAAATTAAAATATACCTTTTTCTTACCAAACCTAACAGTGATATTAGACAGTAAACAGAATGTAACTCAAAGACTGGACGGAAAACTTGCTACTGTTATCCACACTGGCATGTTTAGTCAAGCTATTTGTTTAAGGTAAAATAAAGTATGAAGGAAGTTTAAAGTTGAGAAAAAAAACTAAAACAGGCTGACGTTAAAGGTGGGATTCCAAGAAATATTTCAGAAGTTATGTAATGAACCAAACCCATCAAGAATTGTTAGATCATGTTGGTTTTGGACACTTGCTGGACATCAGATGTACAGAATTTGTGCAATCTATGATGGCCACATCAGGACGTGTGAGCCTCATGTGTGAGCTGGCATGTTGGTGTGTGTATGAGGACTGGCGTCATGAGAAAAAGGCGAACTGTCATCCTCACCCTCTCACACTGCCATCTCTGTGCTCAGTGCTTATCTAACACCCCACCATTACAGCACATCTCTGTCCCCATCAGCGGCCATTCCGCTCAGCCTGTCCAGCCTGGCCTTTAGCTCAGCTCTCCTTCTGACACATGTGGTTAGACACAGTGCCACTACATGACATCATAGCTCATATGCTTGCTAATAGAATGTTGCAGCTGCTAACAGCAAAGTTCAACTAGTTAATGAAAAGAAAAGAAACTAAAAACATACAGAGTACCACAAATTCCTGGCCAACTAGTAAGTTCCTGAAGCCTGCAAGAAAAAGGTTCAAATCAACAGTACACACTACGATTTGATGAAAATGCAAATTTACATAAATAATTATCTCCGGATGCACAACTGGAATTAGTCATAATCGTCATCGGCCAAGATCAGAATCAGCAGATTTTTTCTCAAAAAGCAAAGACAAGAATAGGCAAATTTGTTGTTTTTATTTTAGCAGATCTATATTGTCGTTGGAATACGCTATGTTTTAAAACACGTTTAATAAAAATCTGCCAAAAAAAAAATAATAAAGATAATTACCCTGTACTTGTATTTTCCCTGATGGTAACATAATCACCATATAATTACTAACTGGGCTAGCTTCTAATATTACTTATTTTATTTATTTATTGGGATTGGGTAATTCTGGGCTGATGCAGATTTTGTCATTCGATGCTGATACACGAACATTTATGAAATGTAGAAATTGGGACAAATTCCACTTTGATCAGCATTACAGCAAAATATAACACTTATTTCTGTAGGATTACAAATACATTAAAATTGCAAACATTTTAAAATAAAAGCCCAGTGTTGCCTAAATGTTCTGCCTTTTCAGAGTACAATAAATGTGTCATAAAATATCAGTTTGATGTATCTGTTAAATCTAAATGTTTAAGTACCAGTATCGACATGATTCTGATATCATTGATCCCTAATCATTTACAACGATAACTAGATTCTGAACAGACACCATGTATCCCTGTTAACACCCATTGGTTCTCCCCATTTGTTTGGCTGAAAACTAAAATACTGCCAAATTCACTTGTTGGCAGCATTCTTGTGGACAAGCTCATCCATGTTACTCTTTTATCTACTTTATTTGTTTCATTTGCATGTACCTAGAGCTGGACGATATGTGCAAAAATGTTATCACGATAAAAACATTTCACATCGGTCGATAGGGATACATATCGCGATAAATGTCAAATCATTATTTCATTCTAGTTTGAAGGCTGATTTTTACTCCTGCGTGGTTAATTGTTGTTTTCAACTTTATGGTCAGAACATGACAAACACTTCCAAACAGTGGAACATTTCACCAATCTGTCGTGGGGGAGTGGGAGAAAGTTTCTGGTTAGCTGTTTTTACCAGCTGGAAAAGCACGGCCGCAATTTTTGTAATCATCATAACAAAAGAAAGAAAACAGATTATTTTTAGCTGTCTGGTGATGAGTGCTCAGCCATCTGGTTACAAGTGCTAAACTGTTTAGTTTCTCAACAACATTAGATTAATACGAACAGCAACCATTAGCTGGCTCTGTAGGTCAATGATGGATCACACCGCCTTGCTGCCATCACTCCTACCACATCCATGTCAGAACATATCACAGTATTCAAACACCAGCTAGCAGACTTCTGGATTTCCCTATTCTATCATAACGTAGTAGTTTGAGGGGTAAACCGCAATATATCTGACGCTCGCTGTGTAAAAGCATTAAGTGCAGTGTGAATCTCTCGCACCAGACAGAGTCCACCTTTTAGGTAAGTTTAAACTGAAATCAGTGCTTTTTTGTCGTGTTTGATCTACAGTAACATCAATTCGCCATGTTGTGCGCTGCTTCAAGTTAGCCAGCTGCTAAAAACAGCTAGCCTGGGAAGCTAGTGTTTTCCCACACATAAAACATCGCATCCTCACTTTACTTTCGTTTAAATCAGTTTAAATCTATAACTTGCATGAACCCACTTCTTTCTTTCACTTTTGTTGCTCGGTAATGCACTCATACTAAAATATGACAAATTGCTGCAGGAGTGCTGTAGTCGTGTGGAGCAGACATGATTTAATGCTGATAAAGCTTGTTAGGATGTTAGGAAAGAGGTAAGTTCACTTTAGGACAGTATAGTTACGCCACTTATCTCGTCACTCGCACTTGGTCACAGGAGAACAGATCGCCAATTGCTCCACTCAAACAGGGAATACATAACTCCATGTTTCACATGTTGCTGAAGTACATTTGACGACTCGTTTTACTCATCTCCTCCTCCCTCTCTAATCATGTCGAAAAACTTGGAAGTCTCCATGATAATTACCGTTATCATTTTATTGTCCAGCCCTACATGTACCTCAACATTCGTTATCAGTCTGAAAATCTGTTCAAATATTTTCAAATGGTGTTTAAAGTACGTACATGCGTACAAGGGTTATTGGCACAGCTGAACTACATACAAACACTATTACTGTAGGTTCTGGTTTATGGTTTTCCATCTGATTCTGGTTTTCATTCTCACTTCCAGTGGGACGTCCTGCTTTTTGAGGTGTGATGTCCTCTTTCTGGACTTCTGGGAAGTGGATGTAAAAACACCCTGATGCCTTGTGATGCATTAGTCTGAATTCAACTGCATTGATTTCATATAGATTATTATTGATTATAATCATACACACTAAACAAAGTGTTCTGTACTGTTTTTGTTCTTGCCATTACTAGAGCACTGTCCATGTGTCAAAGTATATCACGATCAATATCGTAAATCGTGAAAATGTGTTTAAGTATCATGATATAATGTTTTTGCCATAAGGCCCACCTCCTCCCACAGACACATTTTTGTATTTAGTGTATTTTTATAAATAATTTAGAATTGTGCTAAAATAACCCAATCAAAATGAGAGATTTCATGATGCACTGATCGGTTCTTAAAGGATCAAATTGAATTAAAATGTTATAAGATCAGAGGTGCACACGTCTCGCGGCCACCCAGACTAAAAACTATGTAGAAATGTACGCTGATGTAGTCAGACACAACTAAAAGATCTCTGTTCAATTCTTCTGCTTGATGCGAGGCCTTGCCACACGCAGTGGCATGGCTGCGCTGAACAAGCCGTGACTCATTCTCCTCTGATCTTAGAGCAGTCACACATAGTAAAATAAACACATCAGCTGCTTACATCTGATCCCCAGCCAACAGTGGGACAGGTACAGTGCAGCGGCCTCATTTTCCACCTCACTAAACCTCATCAGCGTTTCAAAAGCCCCGTTACAGTTTCTGCTCTTTTCTGTCCTCCTTTCACACGCTCAGGGCCTTTTGCTGCTTTGTGAAGCCGGTGGGATGGAGCTGATTACACTCTTGTTTGCTGCTAACCTCACATCAGCAAGATGCTATTAGACATGCAGTAAGCAGAAAAACATACAAGAATATTTATACAGTTATAATGCGGTCATACTGTTTTCACAACACTAGATCTGCTCTCTGTAGCTTTAAATTACTGGAACAGTGTTCAAATCCTTGAGGAAAAATTGTGCTAAATTACACACACGCTAATAAAGTAGTTCTGAAGTCCTAAGGGACTGTAGAATCAGTGATGTAATTAGGATATTAAGGGGCCTAGCGAAAAAAAATGTAATGACAAAGGGCTCTGGACCCAATCATCAGTTCAGTTTGTTTTGTTAGTGCACTGTTTTGTATTTGTGTGTATTGTGTTTTGATGTTTTCGCACTGGCTGAGGAGTTTGCTACCATATCGGCTGAGTTAGCGCCCAAGAGTGACAGTCCCCCATGGCTCTGAAGCTTCTCAGGCTGGCGTTTGAGCAACACTACTATTGCAGCTACGTGGCCTACCAGGCCAGTCAGGAACTTTCCCCAGTGGCTGGGGACTCTTTCAGGGATACGATGCTTCCCTGCTTGGCCACTTGACCTACTCTATGCCACAGCTACAAGGCTGCCCGGGCTGGCCATTGGAGCTATGTTACATAACAGCTATTAGGCCTTCCGGACTAAAGTGGACCTTGCCCCACTCTTTCTGGGCTCCAAGGCTTCCTATATCGGCCACTTGAGCTATGCCACATTTCAGGTATGAAGCTGCCTGGGCTGGACGCTTGACCTAGGCTACACCATCGACGAGGACTTCCAAGTTGAGAAGGACCTTCCCCATGGTTAAGGACTCTTTCCAGGTTACTAGGCTTCCAGGCCAGCCACTTCAGCTATGCTATCCTGCAGCTAAGCCAGCTGACTGAGCTATGCTACACCACAGCTACAAAGCTGCCTGGGCTGGCCTCTAGAGCTACACTACACCATAGTTATGAAGCCTCCCAGGCGGAGAGGGACCTTCCTGCGCGGCTTTCCTGGATTTTTCCTGGGATGTCCAATTGAGCTACACTATGCTTTAGCTGGCCCAGCCAATTAAGCTAAGCCACACAGCCTCTACACAGCTGCCTGGGCTGGCCGCTACACTATGCATCTGTTAGCTGATGTAACAGAATTAGCAATTAGCATTCTCTTCCAAGCACACTGAGCAGTCCAATCATGCAGCTGTTTAAAAAGTTGCTGTGTCTTCACCTGACTTGAAGGATGCACATTCTAGTCTTCACTCTCTCAGCTTGGTAGCACTGTCTGATGGGGAGACTTAGTTAGTGGATAGGAATTGGCCACAACCAAAAAAGTGGGTCCAAAAAAAAAATGCACTTTGTTGCTATATCTTAATCATGTTAATCATGCGGGCTAATAGTAAAACAATCATGGTTGTAAGAATGCGTGATATAATTTGTCCAAAAAAGGTGTTAGGAGCCCTGATCAATACAGCCCCTGTGCTTTGGGCCCTTGCTCCCATGTCATGTGATACACTTTTTACATTTTGTTCAACTTGTTTTAACTATTTGGATAATTTACATGAATAGGAATGTATGGTAACATGCTATACTGTGGTAAGAGATGACAAAACATATAAGCATATATGAACGCCCCAGCATCTACTGATGCACACCCTGCTTTTTTGCTGGACAAACCTTGCAAACAAGTTGAGCGTCAACCAATAAGATTGCTTATATGAAGTGAGGAGCCCGCCCATAGAAAAGCTATCCGTGCATATCTGGTGCACATCTTAAGTTTTTAAAACAATATTAGGCTGCATTTGGCCACAGAAATAGCCTACAGCTCTAGTTTGTGTTAAGAGACACCCCGAAAGTGGCCGACAATTGTCAAAGGAAGCGATTCTCTTGACTCTACTGCACATTTTACCCTCCAAAAAGCACATAAGTCTGTGACATGCTCAAAATATTTTATAGCTCTGTTCTTTTGTTATTTTTGTGTTATTGGTTTTAGCAGTTTGCAGTTTGTTTTAGCAAAATTGAAAAGTAGAGATACTGCAGCCCCCTAGGCTCCCCTACAATATATTGTTTATTAACCTTTACCATAATTGTTATCATAAAATCTGGAATATCAGTAGTTTAGAAGGGTATGACATATGTTTTTATATACATCTCTACAGCCCTAATAAGCCCTACATAACAGATCTGGCCTGCTAAAGCAAAAATACCCATAAAATAAGGATTCAATAGGACAATAACTACAAAACACAGAACTGTATTTCCTTCACATTGTTTCCCTTGCTATGTAGAACCTGCATTCTCATTTCCCACTAACAATACTGAAGTGATTTATCTGAGTGAGTATCTGAACAATGTGACAAATGCACATGCCTTGTGAGTCTGCTTGCTATCAACCTTTGTACCTAAGCAGTCACTAAGCCACTAAGTCACACCTTACTACATACAATTACTGCATAAGTTTCCCAAAGCCAGCAACAAATGGAGGCAAATCATTTCGCCATGCAGAACAACTTCACTTACCATCGCATATGAGTCATGACTAGCTGTTAGATGAGTTGGCAGTGGAGTATTTGAACCAGCGTTTACATCCTGCTGGAGTGGGCGAGGTGTGTAGGTAGCTTCAGTGTGTTTGTGTGCGGTGTGTGTGTACTTAAGACAGCCACGTGCTCACTTACCTAGAGAGAGAGTGAGAGATGACAAAAGAGATCAGGTTAGCCACACCAGGACACTGTTCTTCTAAAGGGATCAACATCTTAGTGCAGATTTAGAGCGGCATTAAGCAGTAAACGAAAACCAAAGTCACAGGAACAAGGGTAAGTGCATGGTAACAACATAGAGAATAATAGTGTAGGCCTGAGTCCTCTTCTTTGGGTAACCATGTGTAAAATAACCACAGTAAATAACTGCAGCTTGGAGCAGGGTGTCCTTTTCCCTTCACTTTATCATTTCATCCTGAAATTTTCTGATGGTCCCTTACACTGAAGTGGACGCAAGACAAAACAGTGATACAATGTGAGTTGAGCCTTTTTTTTTTCCAATTTTTTTAAGTATGACAACACAATAAAGTGCAGTTCTGTAAAAGTTGTAGTATATTGTCATCTTTAATTTGCCACAACACTGTAAGTAATTTAGTAAGTGAATGTCACATGAACAGGGCTGCTGAAGACAAGCGATCAAGGCTTGTTTATTCACTATTTTAAAATTAAAGCACATAGACATAGTGTAAAGGGGAACTAAAAATGCTTCTTTACAAATACTGAGGATCTTGCTAGAGCCTGAATAGACTGATAAATCAGTATGACAAGCAAGTTGTCAATCTCAGCATTACTAAACTCTTATGAGGGACGACGGAACTGAACAATCTCATCAGTATGTTCGCGAGTGTTAAGTTTAGCATTAGTGTTTTACCAAACTCATGCATGTGTTTTGTGGCAAGTTACATATTAACAGAAAACCACATAAATCCCCACTTTATAGACAAATTTGCTAGATTTTGTTATTGGGATGTGGCAAATTGTTTGCTGAGTTCATGAGATAGCAGTGGACCGAAGCAAGCAATGAGAGCCGAAATAATGTTGAGAATTTTTAAACTTCATTTAAATAAGAGATTTTTTTTAGAAGAATTACATAAAGAGCTGCCAAAAAGTATCCAGTGGCGATTTAATGCACTGCCATTTTTTATTTTCTCTCTACCCACCAACATGCAAACACCAATAAATGTCTATATACACATCATTCATATCTTTGACTACTGATAGGCTGTATTTATTCAAAACGTCAGCTCTGATGCTGATTGGTGGCTGTATCGGATGTATTTAACTTGGAAGTTAGAACCAGGAGAAAAAAGAGAGAATGGTAAGCTATGTTTATTTTTTAAATGTTTTAGTCAGCTAAAGGAGATTATTTGCCCCATGGCAAACAAACCTTGGTTGTTTTGATGCTGTTAATGGTTTTACAGAATAAACGCTAACGTTAACCCCGCTGGAGAAGCAGGACTGCACAGCAGACTTGACAGAGTTCAAGTTCATCTCAAGTTCAGGGTAACTTTACATTTAAAATTCTGTCTTACTGTACTCATTTAGTTTTAATGTAACAAAACTGTAACAAAATTCAATTTTGAGAAATTCAGTGGATTTATTATGCTTGTTAACTAGGCCAGTAAGATTAGCTGAGGTGAAAAAGACAATTATCTTTACACTGATAAATTATTTACATTTATCAGCGTAAATTTCAAACGTTGACCATCTATGGCCTCTTAGTGGTTTGGTTCTGGGTTTCAGATAGTAGTAATGGACGGATGATGAGCGGCAGAGCTGGAAGCTGGAGCTTGCTGACTGGCAGCAGCAGTGTGTTCATCCTTCATTGAAAGCAAACGTTTTGAGATGCTGTGTGCCTTTTGTTGCACAGTAATATTAAACATGGGTTCTGCTGATTGTTAGCCACGTGACTACCTCTTTCCATGTTTACTAAAGCTGGTTTAATTTTTCCACATCAGGATCGGAGCTCCATTGTGTCGCCTTGAGTTATATTGAAGGATTTAAACTAGATCCATAGGGCCAACAACCATCTGTAGCCCCAGGGCCACACACAGGTTAAAACACCCAAGTTTTTCCCATCTGCCTTATCAATTTGTGTTCTAAATGTACTGAATGTCGTACTTTTTTATGCACTGAATTATTCAGCCATCACTACTTTGTCAAATGATGCTAACACTGTATATAACACAATTATTATATATGCCGACAGGAGGGCTCTTGTACAGTCAATGGCAGAAAGGCAGGGGCTCCAGACCCCCTCTATCTGTGTATGTGCCTGTATTGAGGTGGACTTCAAGATTTCATGCAGTGAATCATTTTCTACAAAGTGTCATAATAGAATCGTTCCCAGGTCCGAGATTTACACCTCAAGTTGCGACGAATGTGTGAGTACACACACACACACTGACTCAGGGCTGTCTCTCAGGGGAGAGCAGGTGCATGGCTGTGTGTCACAGGAAGGGAACTCCCGGGAAGGGGAAGGATGTTCCGGAAGATACACACACACACACACAAATGCACGGCGGATGGATCTGGCTGCTTCTCTCTCCTCCGCCTGCCTCCACAGGCGAGGTCAGCTCCAGTCCCCTGCTGGGACTCAGCCAAGGATCTCCTAGGCAACTGACATGAGCACACAGCAGCTACAAATAGAACAAAACATACACACACACACACACACATACACACACTCCACAAACACTTCACTCACATGTACAATGATTTCTACCCTCAGTACCTTCCACGCTTCAAGATAAATTCTGAAAACAAAACGACATTCAGTCCACTCTGAAGCCACAATGCATGGATGGACAAAACTGTCCAGTAGCCTAGGCTACCAAATGTTTGTTCAAGCTTAAAAGTCTAACATTCATTGCTATAAGGGAAGAGCAGTGTCATTTATTTACATGTTTTTGTTGATTTCCAAAGCAAAATTTCAGTACTATTGTCACTTAAGCAAATATTTATGCACAATATTTACAAAATAGGATTCTATTATGTATTACAACTAGATTGCAATTGTGGAATGTCACGCAATGTTAAAAACACATAGTCATTAAGGCTGGAATGATTATTAAACATTACTGTGAGCTCTTGAGAATATTCATATGTACTCAAAAAATACAAGACATAATTTGTTACAGTTCAAAATAATACATAGAATTTGCTACTCAAAAGATAGTTACATAAAAATGATCTTTTTTTGGGAAAGATATATTCTAGCTGATAGACCCAGAGCATTTGGTAGAATATGGCAATTAATTCTAGATCACATAGAGAAAGAAAAACTGCTGACCCATCCATTGTGCTGAAATGTGTGCCTATATTCATAACCAAAATCGGTCCCAGGTGCAGACACAAATATTCGTGACAAGTGCTGGGTTAGCCCGCTAGCTGTGTTTATGCCTGTACAACCTGGAGGAACTGCACAGTAGGGGCTTGGATGCGAGAGACCTGAGCTAATGCTAGAGCTAGCTGTTAGCCTGAAAGAGCCAGCCTAAAACTGCCATAGCCTCTAAACTTCAACATCTGACAAAGCTTACAGGTTTGTGTGGGGTGCTTTGGTGAGATTGCTAGCTGTACGATTACAATTTAGTGCGCAGCAGCGTTAGCTTGCATTTATCACTAGCAAAACGTATCGGCTTTGAAACATTTTAGTGTAGCACAGGACACAACAGCACACATTTTACAAAATGCCATTCATTTAGCAATCCAGCTTAGACTCAGAGAACCTAATATAGGCTTGACAGCGACTTCAGAACTCCATGTTGAAACAGTAATAAACAAGCAACATATTGTGAAGCCTTGATATTCCTGGACCTTGTCACATTGTGAACACAGCCTTTCCATTCAGTCATTCAAAACTTGTAATGAATACGCAAAATGCCATGCAAGAAACACAAGCTGCCTGTTGCTGACTAATCGACAACTCGGCTGTCATGGTAACAGCAGGAGTGATGCTTAGTGGCAGAGGGAGTGATGAGGGGCAGATGCTGATGAACTAGCCTATGCTGTCCATAGAGAGGTAGATAAAAAAGAGAGAAAAACCATCCCATATCGCACATTATGTGACCCCACACACTGTATCCTCCCCTTCACTCCTCTTCCTTTGACTTTAATTAAGTGTTTGCCCCTCCCGCGGGGAGACCCCAGAGCGCTCAGTGAAAACATCGTCCCAAGATGTGTGTGTGTTGCGGATGGGTAACTAGGGGAGTGGCGCTCTTCTCTGCCAGTGGAGGAAATAGCTGTCAAATTGGACACAGGAGTTGGACCAACCCCCCACAACCAGCCCCTTTCATTTTCACTGACTTTGAAAAAAGCACCATGAAATATAACACTCCATCATCCATCCAGACTAGAGATGAGATAAACTTGCCAACAAGGACCAGTGCACTCTGAGCAAACCTTCAAGAATTCTCTGCCTTATTCATAGATTGAAATATGAAACGAGTAGATAGAATATAGCACTCATACCAGGAGTGCTACACTGCTTGAGTAGAACTACAACCTGCCAGCTAGATAAATCTAATTTATCCCATTTTCCACTTACCCGAGATGTAGTCGATCAAGCAAAGACATGTTTGGAGTCCAAATTTTGATTCTTTCATTAGAACTGGAGCAGCGAGGCTAACGTTGCTAACAAACACTAGACCTCAACAGTCACTCAAATAGCCCAAAACGTTTCTGTAAAAATGCATCAGCAAAACTTCTCTGAACTTACTCAAACTGGATCAAGATCTTTATCAGGTTCGCACAGACTTGACGATGTGGTTTAGAGCACAGCATGATTTATTGTAAACTATAAAAATTAACAAAACATCATCATTACGACCAGCCATTTCAGACAACCCCAGGGCTGAGGGTAACAAAGCAGTGTCCTAAACCACATCAACATGTCTGAGCAACCTTAATAAACACATGGATACTGCTTGAGTGGGTTGAAATAAGTTTTACTGATTTTTTTTTTTTACAGAAACGATTGGGATGTTTGTGTGGCTATTGAGTTCTAGAGTTTGTTAGCAATGTTAGCCTTGCCAGTCCAGGTCAAAAAAGAAGCAAAATTTGGACTCCAAATGTCTTTCAGCCGATGGACTACATCTGGGTTAAATGGACAACTGTGTACATTTGATTTATTGACGATCCGTTCCTTTAAGCTTGCTACAAACTGCAATAACAGTGCTTTTACACACTGAGGTGCAGGTTTAATAACAGAGGTGCTAATTACCGACAGCCTACTGACACTCTGCACCAGCAGTAGGTGGTCCATACAACACACACAACAGACTTATTTTTACTTAAAAAGTGACTGAAACATCCATGACTCAGCCACTCAGCTAAATGGGGTAGCGTTAGTGTGAACTACCAATCGGGCTTGCTGGTAAAGCCAAAAGCGGTAAAAGCCCTCTCTTGTTGTGTAAATACGCATAAATGCAGTACACAAAATAGCCTGAAAAAACATGTGAAAAGTACTACAAACTATTTTGAAATGTTTGTTTTACCTGTGATTTGAAATGTGTTTTTGAAACATTAAAGTGGCTTTTAGCTTCAGGTTTATAGGCCTCTCCTCATTCCAAGAGACAGGAGACTGGTCTTGTAAGACTGTAAATAATTGCCCAGAGGCATTGCCAAGATGGCTGCTGAGTGGACAGGCTTTCCTGTAAGGAATATGGTTTTAATTTCCAATGGGTGTGACCAATGTCATCACTCTGGACCCAGATACGTCTGGTTGTAAAATATATGTCAATGTCTCTTACAAGTTTTAAATTAAACACATTAAAAGTCTTTTGCAAGCTTCAGCTGTCCATGTTTAATACAGAACTGCCTAAAACGTTCATGTGTATCACTGTTAGCTTACTGTTAACACAGCATTACAAATCCCATAGGGACACTAGTGGAGCACTGAGTATTTTCTGTTGAGTTTTGACACTTAAAAGTGAACAGAAAGTGTGAATGTGAACACTCAGAATTTGCCACTGATTTTTATACATGTAAAACTAAATCGGCCACCGGCGACGTCATATTAGGCCTTATAAGACCAAAGAATGTGTTTATGATTTGTGATTTACGTGACAGATTATTATGGCAAAAAATGGTAGACTTAATATGTGTGTCAAATAGCATGCAATTTTTCAATCAGCTTTATTGTGCCATGGCATTACAACTTGCCCTTTAGGCCTGCAGAGCTAGGGCTGGGCGATATGGCCAAAAATGTTATCACGATAAACAAAATTCATATTGTTCGATATCGATACATATCGCGATAA
>JAILXH010070588.1:0-12245 GCA_023558415.1 Piaractus mesopotamicus | reverse complement strand
TTTTTTGGCACATATACTTTTGAGAGTATAGGGCTCATCCTTCCACTGAAAACCATTTCATACACAGTGATGCCATAGAAAAAAAACTTTCTGTTCCCTAAACTACAAGTGGGAAAGAGATTTGTGAGAGTGGAGAACCTTTTAAAGATTTTAAAACTTCTTTCTAAAACATTTGCATTATGTTTAGATCATCATGAACTTTAGTAAAGTTTCCTTACACTTGCACATCTCATTTGTAAAAATGGTTCTCTAAAGAACCATCCACTGAAAGCTTCTTTAGGGAACCAAAAGTGGTTCTTCTCTGGCATTGTGCAAAGAATCTCTTTTTATTTTAAGAGCATAGCTCACCCCTACACTGATAAACCACTTTATATAGCGAAGAACCACTTTTGGTTCCTGAAGGAACCTTTCAATAGATTATTTTAAAAGCGCAATTAAAACCACTTAAGTGAAAGGTTCTTTAGGGGAAAGTGGTTCTTCTATGGCACTGCCATGGCTTTTTTGGAGTGTTGAATTATTTTACAGTAACCTTTTTCCCAAAATACTGTATTATTACGCTACTTGATTTTTTCCTAAGCACAAAAAAACACACTGAAACATTACATAACAGACACTGAGTAGGAATCAATGTAATGTACGCCCAAAAATACGCTTCCTCATAACGACTATTCCACTAACCATTCTCAATGCAGCCATCCGTCATCTACTACAGTGTTATAGCCATGCAGGAAGCAACTGTCCTATGAGTCACAGCACATTTATAACAGAAATGGGGAAGCCATGTGATTTATCAAACCCAAATACCAGCAGGGCTGTCAGACACTGCTGACGAAATCACTCTTAGGAATCTGACGTATGGCAATGCAGAGCCAAAGAGTAAAAACACAGATCTCACAGTCCTACATCTTTTTCTGTTGAATCTGTTTCCATCAATGATGTCATTAAAAGCAAGCACCGACCATGCAGGACAAAAGCAAAAACAGGATTCAGACTCATACCACTCGGAAAGAGGAAAAACCGGAAAGGAAAGAGAAAAATGTTTATTACAATGAAAAGAGCGAAGCAGTGTCCGTGACCAAGGACAGAACATTGTTCTACGCAAAGTCGTAGGTCAGTCCATTCATGTGTTTTCCATCTGGAAGGGGTTAAAGAGTGTTCAAGGGGGCTACCGCTAATGGAGCATGAATCAAGGCACATGGTCACTGATGTCTTACAACAAAGTACCTGAGTAGTTGAATCCTCAGCCCGGGAGCATAAGTGTAGTGCTTGGTTTACTATTGACTATTTGGTGAATCAGTCATGAGCTAAATCACACGTATTAGAGGGAAACATTTGGATAAAAACAGAAACAAATGATATTAATCAATGGATGGGATAAATGAATCATCGCTATTGTACAATTCTGGACACATAAAATTCTTTGGAATCTTAAACCACCACCAATGTACAGTATCTTGTTGAATAGATTAACTGAAATTCTGTTAATAAAGGCTATTTGCTTTAACCAAAAACATCATTCATTAAGACACCAAAAGAGGTGAATAACTGTAACAGTAACAGTAACTGCACTCATCAGTCATGAGAGTCACATCTCCTCTAGCCTTAAGATCACACGAACAACTGATTGAGTTCAACACACTTTAGGAGCCTGATGCAAAACACAGTGGATGTAAGGCCTCTACACAGTCATTATTTCTTCCTTGTGGAAAAATGAACAGAATATGGCCAACCTACCCTCTGTGATCGCAACAGTAACACGTGATTATGAAATTATTGCTCAGATATTATCAGTGCTCTCAGAGGGCTCATCATGAAAAAGCTATGCTGTATAAACCTGCAGGAAATTATACTGTACAAAAGAAGGCACTAGGACTGTATTCAAAATGTTAATATGGCAATGCGTTTCTCTAAATTGCGCTAATGTAATCCACATTTCTCGTCTTATTGAACGGAATACTAAACTTAAAAATTAGCAATGTTCCGATCTGTTCCAGTGAGGCCAATACAGGCACATGAGTGAAAAAATAAAGCTAGCTGCCTTTTGTGTAAACAGACAGGTAAAATGTGAGTGAGCAGCCGTTACGCTTCAAGTCTATTTTTTGCTATTTACTGCAAAGAACATACTAAAAGCAACATGTACAAAATACACTCCCACCACTAGGGGTGCAACGGATCACAAAACTCACAGTTTGGATCGTATCATGGTTTTTGAGTCATGAATGGGCTCATTCTTCAGATCAGCAAAATAAGGGGAGACAAATATAACCTTGCTTTCCATATATTACATAAAGATCTTAAAGAAAACTTAAAGCAACAAACTTTTGCTCCTGGTCTTAAAAGAAATCACTACTCAAGATGTCCAATGTTGAAATAAAATATTAAAATAAAACTTACAGTCAAAACTTACGGAAATGCGCATGGTCACACCTGCCATAAAAGTCCCGATAAACAGGCCATGACATTCTCAGTAAGAACGTACAGCAGCTCCTTCAATTCTCAGTCATGTACAAAATACACTCCTGCCACATATTTCCTTCGCAAAGAGTTCTGCTTTATCAGCAGTGCTGCATCACTTTTACATAGTAGCAGCAGGCACACATGAACGAGGGGCGGATTTTGCAACTTTTCTCAGGCAAACTGTCAGAGAATTATCTACTGAATACACTTTTATGTTTAATTTTTCGCAAATGTAAAAGATCTGTCACGAGAGTGTGTTTTGTACATAAATCCAGTAGCACACTGCACAAGACAAGTTGCAAAGCGTGCTACCACTGCACAAAAATATCTCACTGATGTAGAGGGATTGCCTATTTTATGTCCTTTTAAGGTATGTACCAAATTTTTCCATGAAAGATGACATTCATTTGGTGGAGCAGATCTTTCAGAGAAGAGCAAACTTGTCCACAAGCATTAAAGCAGACTAGCAGACTAGATTATCTTACCTAAATTGTGTGGCTGTATTAATACTCGATCAGTATGGGCCGATACTCAATATTAAAGAACTCAGATAGGATTGCAAAGCAAAACCAATGGATCAGGACATCCCAAATCATAATGAACAAAGGTCATTTTTGACAAAAGTCAATTTAACAAATAAATTAGTAAAGTCTTAGCTCAGCATTCTCCTTGAAAACCTGTCTTGCACTAAACTTTTTCTAATGGTTGCTATAATGAATTGCCCAAGTTGCTGCTGCTTGGCATGCTGATGGGCACAAGATGACCATAAGCAAACTGAACAGAGGTCGCTAGAAATAAAGCAGACACAGGGATACAGATGCCTTGTTATTACCATTAAAAGGATCCAATGAATAAGCAGTTACATTATGCACTCTCAATAGATAATCTTGGGTTAATATAAATTAACATGACCCCTAACTGGTGCGTATCCTAATTAAATGAAACAGTGTACTCTGCTGCTGTTTCCAGAAAGCAGCCAGACAAACACATAGGGCGTTTTAATGAGTGAATCACTCCAAGGTTCGACCTGCCTCGTAGATGGCTGTTACAATTTGTTGGAAGGAAACAAACGCAAATCAGGTTCAAACTGGACACTGTATGCATGTGTGTGTTCTGACTGTACTGTATTTCTTCACGGGCTGTAGTGCATGTGAAAGCTGCTCATTTGACACTGACAGCACCAGCATTTTGTCACTTGATTTGTTAATGCATAGGTGTTGCCTGAAATAAAATGTAATAGAAATAGCTGACAAAATGATTACTGTAATGATGATTATGAATAATAGCATCACATGTCAAGCTTGGCTTAGTGTTATCAGAAAGCCTAGTGTTATCAGACAAGTTGAAACTCTGAAAACTCTCAAGATAACTAGTACAGATAAAATTTACAAGTGATAAAAGGTTAAACTGTCTATCATGTTTCACTGAACACATCTGGGGAAATATGCACCTAGAGGTGGGCAATAAGTTTTGTTATCTGCTTCTCTGAGCATTTTGTAGATATTGTCAGTACTAAAAGAACAATGACCAACTGCATATTTCATTAAAAAAGAACATAATTAGTCATGTTTAATTAGATTTAGCATAGTAGATTATGTGAAAAGTTGAGTAAAAGTCAGCGTACCCACAGTTTTTGATGGCTTTTAAATGTGGCTTATTGTGTCTGTGTGTCCAAATGTTGCGATATGTATTGTATATTGTGAATAGTTTGGAATCACTAATATCAACTAAAATCAAAATCAAAATCAAACATTCTTGCATTCAAATCCCAATTAGTTCCAAAGACACCCCTATTCAGAATAAGCTACTATCATAGGGAAATCAAAACACTTCTCAGAAGCACTAACAAATTGCTATATTGACAGATAAGATGACGGTAATTGTGCTAATTATTTCCCTTTGCCTGCAGTGCAGTACTAGCTGGCAGAGTGAAAAGAACAGTGTAATTCAGCGATTTAGTGGATATTTGGTCTAAGGAGCACTTGTCTTTTTCACTTCCATGACCATTGCTAACCCGCTTACACATCCAACACTGTTGACATGACTAACAAATAGTCTGATCTGATGCAATTTCTAAAGAAATATGAGTGTCAGATGAGTGATAAAGATGAAATACATGAAAACGAGGGTGTGTTGAACGATTGGGAGAAGGGTGTGGGGGGAGGCGCCAGTGAGGTAATGCGCACAAAAAATACTTTTTAGGAATGCGAAGTTAAACGGTGTGCCTGATCACAATCATGCAATGATTAACCTTTGTCATCTCATAAAGACAACCTGATCACGTGTCATTGTGTTACTTGCAGACGGCAAACAGCTGTCCTCAAAAGCACTATCCTGTTCAGACAGGTTGAAAACAGGGCAGCAGACACGCTGTTTTGACTGCGGCTCCATTCACGCATTTGCACCTTTGCCAAAAATCCTATTATCACATTCATGCTCTACAAAAGTCCCAGTGAAACAAACACCACCAGAACATACACCCTACGGGAGGAACTGAACTGAAATTTGACAGGAAGTACACAGCTTTGCCAGGTACAAAATAACACCAACAGGACTTCCTGGAGTGAGTGGTCCTGGTTGCAGGCGCTCTGTCTGTATCAGAAAGCAGACAGGAACGGAGGGCGCACACACAGAGAGATTGATCTTTAGTATGCACTAGGGCTGAACGATATTGAGAAAAAAGTCACATTGCAATATTTTCAGGCAATGTGACTTGTTGCATGTCCAGGTTGCATTACTCATCTTGTGATGAGTAACGCAATACTTCAAAACAGAAATGGAGTCAAAGATTCACCCATTAGGGTTGAATGATACAGAGAAAAATATGACAACAAAACCAAGTGATTGAAGTCAACAATCTCAAGCTCTCATTTAAAGGCCGAAGAGCAGACGAGCACTGAAATTGTAGTAGGCATTAAACATGCAGTATTGAAAATTCATAATAAAATAAAAAAATCTAGAATTAACGAACAGGCACATGAAATGAGCTGACTACAACAACTAATAAAGTTCTCCATTATTATTTCTTAGTGATGAATATGGCAAATTCACCATATAGCTAAAGCCTGCATAAATAGTCTAATAACTTTCTCCAGCTATCAGTTCTCAAAGCAGTCCCGCTTCTTTGAACTAAAACTGAACTGAACACAGAGGTAAGAGATGTTATGTAGTAAGAGATAACTAGTTTTTACACAAAGGCAAATAATCAAATATAAGTTAGCTAATTTGCTAGGGTCTAGCTGTGAGAGCTGCACGACACCCAGAGTGACAAAGCTGAGCGTCCTCAGTCTCTTGTTTGCCTGGTGTAGCTGAGAGACTGAAACTAACTACAAAGTGGAAAACACAGATATCAGGCTAACAAATTTATCTGATTCATAAACGTTATGAAATGTCCCTGCAAATCAAATCAAATTGGTATCAAACACGGAAATAGCATGGCAAGTCCTCGATACTGAATGAGGTTTATGTTCGTCTACTGAAGTTTTCTTACTCGTGAAACTAAGATTTGCCTCTAAAATTACTTCCACATCATTGCTGCTGTCTAGCTGAGCCGACGTCCTGTAGGGACTCCTCCAACAGGACGTCAGCTCAGCTAGAGGCCGCTGTGGGGTCTAGAGGGTTAAACAAGTTAAACTATTCCAAAACGGATATAATTACCTCTCTAGCAATGGATAGGGTGCATGTAGGCAATGTTCAGATTAACTTAATTAACAATTTAAACACCTCAGCGAACCTCCAATTATAGACTGGCCAGGAAAACACACTACAATATTTTAGATTTTGCAATAAACTTGCAAATTTAAAACACTTTATTTTTGTAATCTATTCCAAAACTGAGATAACTTCCACTCTATCAATGCAAATGGTGAGTGTAGTAGGGAAATTAAAGCAATGTTCTGATTAACTCGATTAACAACTATATAAAATACCATTCTGTGATTATATTTCTTCACAATGCTTGCAATATATATGAAACACATCAATGAACCTCTGATTATATGATTAAAGACTGGCCTGCAAAGTCACACTATGATATTTTCAGGCTGTGCAATAAATATTGTGATACTTGAAAACGAAACAATCAAAAAGTCAAAAAAATGCCCAGGTAAATGATTCCAAAAGAAAGATAACTATCACTCTAGCATTGCAAATGGTGCATTTTGCAGAGGAAATTAAGGCAGCAGTTAAATGTTCTAAATCATTCAGTTAACGTTTGTATTCTATTAACACTCACTACAGCTGAATGATATGCACAAAATACTAAATTGTGATTATATTGTTATAGATTGTAATTGTGATATGCCTTGAAACAAATTAAAATGTTTGTTGGATCACGTGACCATCTTCATTCATCAGAACACATCTGAGACTGGTCAGAGTACCCACAGCAAAAAAAACAATAAGCCATTAAAGGGCTCATTTGCAAATTGTAGCATTTTTTGACATCAATATTGCAAAGGTTAACAAACAATACATAGTACAACTTTTGTACACATCTTGAAAATAATGGAAGGAACGGTGACCTGGTACACGTCTGAATCCGAAAGGCACGCATGTCTATGATATCAAAAAATCCATTCTTCCGCTACTAGTTCTCTTGGATCATCACCTACGTGGGGTGTCTGGGGAATATCACTCGTCACAGAGAAATACACAATGAAATGTCAGACATATTTTAAGAAAGGAACAGGGCAAGAGACAAGCCAATAAAACCAGGCCTGTTGAACAATGTTTGTGTTCAGATGTAATAACACCTCTTTGATTTAAAGCTGGAAATATGTTCAGTGTCAAACCGAGATACTGCACATAACACACAAGCTGCTATGAGTTTTCCTCAACCAGTTTTTCAGCAGTATTGCTGTGTTTGTATACGATTTCAAGCCTTTGTGCCTGTCTTAACCCTTAATCTCTCTGAAAACAGCCTAAAGGCTTAGCATAGCACCTGTGGAGTACTCTGTAAGGCTGTAATCATGATGCTTTTCTCTCACAATGGCATCCTATTCAGCCAATGTGCAGCCAGTGATTAAACAGGGGCATCTGTAAAAAGAGACCTGTTACTACAGTCTTTCATTTTATATGTCTCAGTCTGGTTTGTGCAGTTGTACTATAAGTGGATTCCTCAAGTAAAACAGCTTCTCACAAAGAAAAGTGATTAAAGCCTTGTTTGGAGCTTCAGTGGGCTGGATCGAGAGAGAATCATAGATTACAACAATTTTTACATCTGTTCCTACATGGGAAGTTGCAATGACTCATCGTGTGGGTATATAGCAGAGTTTCTCAGCTTCAGTCTTGGGGATTCAGTGGCAGGTAGTGTTGCAAGATGTATCAAAAAGTCAGAGTTTTTTCAGTGCTAGAATGTGGTAAACAATTCAACACTCCAGAGCTTTATACATTAAATCTTTTAATTCGTTATAGAAAGTTCAAAAAACAGAGTTCTATGAATGAATTGCAGTAACTACTAGGCATTGTAGTATTGGAGGCTTCATTTTTAAGGGAACACTAAAAACACATACAAGCTTTCAAGGCTTTATATTTTCACCAGGAAATGTGCATTTGCGCACTTCTTAGAGAATGTACAGCTCTTTCTACCCCAGAGTGCTACAAATAGAACTGTATTTTTCAGAGTACAACTTTCAAGATTAACTGAATCATCCGTGTGACACACACATTAAATACTCTGTCGGTCTTAATTCTCAGTGGGATGACCTCAGACACTCCGATGTCAGCTTAGGCACTCTGAAACTACATCCTGAGGTCATGAGGTGAAATGCCATCTAAAACGGACATGCAGGAAAGTCAAAGAAGTGGTCAGCTGTCCTGATGGCCCTTTGTGACCACTTTCACAACATATCCTCAGCTGTTTGTATTGCACATGTTCAAGTTTCCAAACCAGGCTCAAGTACAGAATGTTCTTCTTTCAGTGTCTTTGCTTAGTGCGTGTGCCAGAGAACTAGCTACAATAGTTTAATCAAAGACTGTAACAACATGACACAATATGCTAGCAGATAGCAAATTGTAACATGTGACAAAAGCTCTAGTCACGATTGTGGGCATCCAGTGTAGATGAAAGAGTGTGAGTGTAATCTCAGGCAGCTCTGCAGGTTTTCAGGCTAATACGTGCGCTCTTTATGGCTTTGACGCAAGATAAGACGGAACTCCATTCATAATTTGCATGTACGAGCAGGGCCGGCCTCATTCCTCCCCAGTGCACCTGTATTAGTAATCCTCTTTTATCATGCTGCTGATGATATCTCTTCATGTCACAATGCATACCCAATTGCTGCTGAACATCCTCTAGGAAGGGGTGCAGAGAAAATGCAATAAAATGTATTAATAACATGTACGTTTTAATTTAATCATCACTCAGCGTTTAACAAAATCTAGTGTTGACATTCCTCACAGCACAACGCAACCACTGTTTAGCTTTTTTTGAGTGAGTGAGGAGGGACCTGCTCAAGGGCCTTTTCTGCTTTCTAAGAGGTTTGACAATTATGTGAAGCATCATTAAGCATTGCCTCAACGAGTTAGAAGCGCTTTCTGCACGTGATGAGCCTAATGGGAGTGGTTGTCACAATGTCACGGAACCTGCCAGTAACTTTCCACCATTTAAACCCTGAAGGGTTGGTGGTATTGACATAGCATGCTATCCTGCAGAGAAACATCCATTTGAAATACATATGCACGCTAAAAATGATTCACCAAGTGTTCTGACGAAGAAATTTCTTCTAAAAACCCACTTAGGCAGTTTTCATGAAGATTCTAATACCAATGTTTTCTGATTTAGGATTTGTTCTTAGGCAAGAACAGAATTTATGCACACTCAAAAGCACAAAGGTGTGAACAACTCTGCAGTTTAAGAACACATCATGAATCCGATGTAGACTTTCTCAAGAACAAAATTAAGAAAAAACTTAAGATGTTGGCGAATGAGGCCCACTGTCCTGTACGCTTACAACGTCACTCCTAACAACACAACTGGATGGAAATAGGATACTGGCCAGCATTAGAGAAACTGGCCAGATACTGTGTATTGGTATTGGGCTGATATCAGCAGAAAATGCTGGATAGGAAAAAAGGAAAAACAATGAATCTGGTCTTCGCCTGTGCCAGTAACAGAAGCCAGGTTTCTATTCAGCTGTTGTATTAAATTCAAGCAAATAACAGAAAGTTCACAAAAGAAATATGCGAAGTGAACCAAGATTCCATCAGCTCCGTACAACTCTAAAACCTAGCCTGAAGAGCACACTCTCACATTGTGTGATAACATGTTGTTAGGTGTGGATTTCTTTCTGTGGTGTAGTACAGGGGTAAGTTGTTTAAGCATGATAGCCTGCTCACTCTACTGGCAGGCCCAAAGTTTTATTACACACTTCTATAACCTAGGAATAGCTCAAATAGTTTGTACTGTAGTCCCTCTAGTTGCTGAATAATAAGCCTTAGTATGCAATAAGCCTGAGATTTTAAGGAGCTACGTGAAGTGCTTTAATTAAAAGTAGCCCATTTTAAAGCTTAGTAATTCAAAAGAATATCAGATGAGTATCAATATTGGCCAGTATTGGCCTTGCTATCAGAAAAGAAAAAGTGCCATTATGCCATCTCTAGTTGAAAAGGTATGACAGTAGGTAGTTCTGAGCAGATTCACTTCAATTAATTTGAAGTGAATACCAACAGACATACCACAATTTGCCCAAAGCCAGGTTCAAAACCACAGCCTGGTTCATTTTCCTCATGTTTTAGTAAGTAACCTCAGGATCTAGAGGAGAATGTTGTATCATAGTTATCGAGCCTGAGGCAAAGATTATTTTTTCACCACCACTACAACTCTCCACTGTCAGCCTAAATGTGTGCTATTGTACACAGTCTACAGCTCAGACATGAACACGTATCTGTTTCAGTCTATGACTCCTAGTGCCACCCAGTCTCCAGGGTTCTGCAGTCACCACCCATTTCTATACCTAGTCAGCTTTTTAAAAACTCTGCGCCACCAACAGGCTTTGACCCCACCGGGGGTTGGTGATCAGGCCTGTCATGTGCTCAGGCTTTAAACAACAGCCACAGACATGACAGCGGCATGCCAGAACTGTTCGGCATGTTAACTCTCCCCTCAGACTCATGAACATAGGGACACAGAGGAAAGGGGATACGGACACCATGGCTTGAAGGAACTTAATGAATGTGTTAAAATTTTGATGAGCACAATACATCTACACAGTGAAGGCAACAGGATTTCATTCCTGGAGGTTTACATTTCATTTGACTTAAATCAATAAAAGTGTTTTGCAACATAATCTCTATCTGCCATATCTGTAGCACATGGTCGATTACCATGGACAATAATTCGGACCCGTTTCCCTGTACTTAGAAACAGGGAACCTGTTGAGTCAATAGAAGCCACTGAGCAGCTGCTGAATTCTGTCAGTGTTTCTGCAAAACATGTCTTTTGTGGAACAGTTACACAAATTCAACAATCAAAGGTATCTGTAACTTAAGCCGTAAATATGTATATTAGGTTGAAGAACGCTGGATGTTTCAGAGGTGTGTGTGTACACTGACTGTAATGGAAAAAAATTCAAAACTTTCCAAAATTTCTGCATAATTCAATTACTGAGACGTAAACAAAGCCATTCAGAGTGGTTTAATCTGAAACGTACTGAAGAGAAATTTAGTCTTTGTTCACACTGCAGGGCAAATATTTGTATGTGACTTTTTATACCGATTTGTTCAGATTTCCAGTAACAAGTGACCAAATCTCATTTGTATGGCATGTATCGCATCTTTACATTGGTTGCTATAGTAATGACGTACGCGTACAAACGCTGACCAGGTAGAGGCAAAACATAATGACGATAACTAGCTAATCAAACAATAATGCTATATTTCACAATGGTGTTTTATTTTTTTATTAACTACGACATTATCAGAATGTGACATTAGTGTAGGCTGACCTGGTCAGCAGCCTGCTAACAAGTTGTAAGTGGTACCAGTACCATTCAGAGACGGGCTTCTAATGAAGCAGTCACGGTAAACTACAACATAGTTGTAAAAAATATGCTACCTAAATGGCTGTTTAAAGTTTCTACTCTCTGTGTTTAAGCTGTAAAATATGAACATGCACCACTGATTTTCTTGTTGCACATTCTAAAATCATAAAAGACAAAAAAACAACAACAAAAAAAAACACATGAAATCTGATCTGACCGGTCAAACTAAGTCACATATTCAGAAATCTGAAATCCGAATTGAATCACATTCGAAACCATCTTCAAATGTGGCTCGAAGACTGTGTTTGCGCTTCAGACTGCAGAAAGTGCCATTCAGACTGCTAAGCTGATCTGACCTGCTAAAATCAGATCTGCCAAAAACTTGGATTTGAGACGCCTGTCTGGACAAGACCTTAAAGACTCTGCTTATGTTACAATAGTAGTGATAGGAACCAGGGGTTGCAATGTGTACTACGCAAATATGTCCAATTTACTTACTATCCGAAACAACCAGAGAACCTACACAAGTCTTCTGAGTCCTTATGTGTAATATTAATAATGGAAAAATATGAAAAGAATGGTTTCGTTATCTACTATTTGCCTTACAATGCCAAAATCTTCTCCTAAACTAACCATTTCATGCAACAGCTTTCTGTGAGGTAATACTACTACTAATAATAAACTTTATGTAGCACCTTTTCATACATTTAAAATGCATCTCTAAGTGCTTTACACTAGCCACGTTTACATGCAGCCTAATAATCCGTTAATAATCCGACTAGTAGCTCAATCGGAATAGAATACGTC
>JAILXH010070384.1:11143-21874 GCA_023558415.1 Piaractus mesopotamicus | reverse complement strand
CCCCCCTCCCCCCCCCCACTCCCCTTTACCCCCCCCTTCCTCCCCCCTTACCCCTCTTACGCCTCTCTCCCCTCTCCCCCCCCAGCACCCCGTCCCGCCACCGCCACTGCCGGCCGGGTCACAGGCCCCGGGGCCCCAGGCCTCAGCGGGACAGAGTGGAGGAGCCGCACCTGGGGCGAGCGGTACGGTCGACCGGGCCAAATCCAAGCCTACCAACCGGATCAGCACGGTAGTGTGAGCAGGGCAAGGGCTGGGAAGGCGCGGGGATGGGGCTCGCTACGTGGCCCCCTGGTGGTGGGCGGAGGGACAGCGGAAAGGTTGGAAGAAGTGGGAGGCCGGGCCAGGGCAGAAAGCAAGAAGAAACGCAACCTCTTGAGACTCTGTTACTTTCACCTGCGCTTCCCACAAGTGTAGAGGGAGACAACACGAGAGATCGGCACATTCACAAATACACTTTTTATATTTACAAAGAAAAATTGTAAGACAAGGTCAGTCCCCCTACAGTGGATTACAGAGGAGTACCACCTCAAATCTATAAAGAGGCACAACTTGCTTTAACTGTAAGTGTGGAGGTTACTGACTCGGTGCCAACCAATAAATTCCTTCCCTTTTTCTGCTCCAAACATTAAAATCTTTAGACATAAGCGATAAAATAAACAGAATACAACCAGGTAACAAACACACACACACACACACACACACACACACACTCATTCACCTACAGAGGGTGTGTAAACTGCCATAGAAAAATGTTTTCTCAGTCTCAGCGTATCAGAAACACAAAGAGCTTGTCTGAATCTCTTTCTTGATGTGGGAACCTGTAGATCAGGGAGAGCATATCGTCAAGGACTGTCCGTTTACTCTTCCAGATGCTAAGTATACATTCAGTTACCTTCTCCACTCCAGCGTGACAGAACATGTGAAATGTGTTTCAAGCATTAGCTGATAGCAGTTGCAAAAAATGTATGCAATAATGAGTCCATTAATTATTCGATGTTCAGCTTCTTGCTAAAGAGAGCAGTGTTTTGCTGTTTTCCTGTGTAACACTCTCATTAAAGAACCATGTTTAAATAGCTGGAGGACTACAAGACCACACATTGCTGTTAACATTTCACCACTTTTAAATACATTTGCCACTTCAAATGAAAGTTTTAGATTTTTATTCACAGAATGTCTCACCTAAAGCAAATAACTATCTTGAACTAGAGCAGTTATGATGAATCATTCGAAACATTCTTTCATCCTCAGTACTTTCCACACTCATGCTAGAGGTTTAACTGTCGTAAATGTAAGTGTTAGCCAGTAAACTTGAATGTTCTTGTGTGCTTGCTATTAAAAAAGAATGCTGAAGGGCTTGATTTTTGTTTGTTTGACTTGGTTTTGACATTTTAGGCAGAACAGTGCAAGAGTATGAACGTGAAGAGAGAACGCGCAGGAGAATGAACGTGAAAATTAGAACGATAAATGCCACTAACAGATTTATATACTTCATATATGTGTAACTTGTGTGGTTATGTTTTCAAGGTACATATGGTACCCTGGTAATATTGGGTACTGTGCAAAAGTCAGACCACCCTCTTGTTTATTCTGTTTCCAGTCAAAACAACCATTAAGTGCAATTTATTCTTTTTTTTTGTGTAAAAAAGCAGGAAACACATATTTAACAGAAAATTACACAAAGCCTCCAACACAAAATATAATATTTAGTTTGTCCACTCTTTACTTTTGTACCCTAAGGCCACTCTTCCATCCTTCCAATCTTTAAACCAGCCAGTTACAGCTGTGACCTCCCAACAAAAGCTGTCCCCCCATATGTCACTCGTGACGTTTCCCTTCACAGAGAGACTAACATTCACAATTGCCTAAATACACCTTAGCTGCCTCGCGGATATCTTTCTCATGTGCATCTAAAATGACTAAAGAAGACATTTCTGAGGAGATTAGATATACGATACTCCTCTTGCATAATAAAGGGGAAAGAAACATAAGTGAAAAAAGCAGGAGTTTCCAAAACTACAGATAAATTGTATCAAAACTATTACCATCAGAAAAACTACATAAAGCTTTCATCTCTGAGAAAGAGGAGAAAGTCAAGCTCCAAAAATTTACACTTTTCTGTCTATCCTTCCACTTCGACAAATCAACACATTTAAGAACTGTCTAAATTTGTAATAAGGATTGTGCGGATTGTGAAAAGCAGAAAATGCAACCAACATCTAAGACTGAACTTGCGAAAAAAAATATCCCTGAAGATTTCTTTGAAAAAACTGAAAGCAAATGTCCTAAAAAGAATTGAAGATATAATAACAGGGTGGACACACAAAATAGAGAAAACACTGATATATTTAGTTGTGGAGGCTTCTGTGTAATTAACCTGTACTTAATACCCATTTAAATAAACAAAGGACGATTTCTAACTTCTGCACAGTATATAATAATCATCTAACATAAAAATATGAAGTAACTGTAAGTAGGACTGCAGTTGTCTTTTAAACCAGTAAACCAGTTTTCTCATGCCTACCTCCACTCTGCTATAACTTCTTAGTAATAATAATGATAAAACACTGCCCACTAGCAACTTTGCTTGCTGCTTCATTAGCTGAGCAATTTAACAGAGATGATACAGCATTTCTCAAAGTACCAAGCTTTTGATAGACAAGTTGAGCAACTACGAAAGAGCTTAACAGGCTTAACAGACAGCTGAACACTAACCAGAGACCTGTAATGACTAACTGTCTGCTTACTTTAATAATAAACATGAGACTTGTGGATTACATTGTCAGCAGATAAGGTCACTTGAACTTGACATACGTCTGCACTGGCGTTTGAATATCAGTGGGCGTCAATGGGATTCTTCAGTTACTGCCCACAGTACTGTGTCTGTGGGAAAGTGTCAATTGAATTGATCCAATCTAAGGACTCTTTGACTAATGAGGGCTAGTCACAATCATCTGAAAGGATATGTTCCTGGAGAGACCGCGGCCTCTCCCACCGTTTCTCTTCCTTTTTGGTCTTTTTGCGTATTTGAAATGCCTGTTTGTGTTAGTGCAAATCAGATGCACCCCACAGGGTTGCATTGATGCTATCTTTCATATTTTGCTATTTCCTTTTCATTTTTTTTTTTTTTTATTCTGACATATAAATGTTTACTATGAATATGACTGGTTATGTTGATTATGTTATGTTACTTAATTATACAGGTGGTATAATTACAACAGAGTTATATGGATACATATTGTATATAAATCCTCTCACAGTTGAGCAGAGCATGGTGGAGAGTCTCTGAAATGTGACCTTACATGAATTTGAACGTTGTTGGTTTATAAGGACAATCACACTTGTCTTTGCAAGTGTTACTGAATGTTGCAGACTTTGTAATTTATTTGACCCTTTTCTGATGAGTTGTGGTTCTGTTATTTGATTTTTGTTCTTTTTTTTTCTTAATATGTGCTTGACAGATTTACTGTTTGCGTGGAAGCAAGGCCAGCACAAATCCTGTTATAATGAAAGCCTTTTCCTTTAAAGAGGAATACAAGGAATGTGGTATACAGGTTTGTACCGAGAAGTGAGTTATTGATGCGGAACCAAGCCCCAGTTTAACTAATTAATTTCAAGCATTTGACTGCGTCAGCTCCTTTGCCACCGTTAGCAAAAAGAAATGAGGTGAATTAACAAGGTTTATCTGAATTAACAAGGTTTATCGTTCTCCTCCGACTGCTGTGTACCCATCCCCCACCCCACCCTGTGGATGTTATTGCATGATTGCAGTACTTAGCGAATGAAGAGTGTTCTATAAATACAGCTGTACATGATCATACGGTTTAATATTGACCATGAAGCAAAGAGAACTATTATTCAGGATTGTGTGTGTATGTGTGAATGTAATGCGTGCGTGAGAGTGTAACATTCATTGTAGGTGAATATTGCATATTTATTTTGTAAGCCTATACAAACGTATATGTCACAGCGGAGCTGAATGTTATTTTAGAAATCTATGAAATATAAAGTCATCTAATTTGTGTACAGACAGTGTGCAAACGAATACAGAGAGATGTGAATATTTATTGCTTCTAAACTATTATAAAGTGTCCTTGCAGTGGATAAAACCCAGTGTCATTTGTTTCTTATCGCATGCTGTTGTTCTGCATACATGTAGAAACGTACATCTGCAAAAGGAGATGCAGTACATAGGAGTCAGACGGAGGGATGTAACGATACACATGTTCAGATTTGCTACCGTTTTCAATTTGCCTGTTTTCATATATCATATTTTATTTGTGAAATATCTTTCCAATTATACACACCAATTGGTTTTACACACAGTGTAGTCAGAGACAGCTCTTATTAATGTATTTACCAGATGAAATGGCTATAGAGTACAAGTTATTCATTGTTCTGGAGATATTTCTGAGGAGATTCATTATAAGATAATACAGTGGACAGTCAAAGGAAAATAAGTTTTAAAAACAGAACTCCTAACAACTGTGAAAGATCTAGTAACCCAGATAAATAACCCAGATAAGCAGCATAAGATAGGGGGAAAAAAAATCAAGCTCAAATTTTGCTTCAGAACTAAAAAATCCACAGGTGTTTGCAAATCAAAAGAAGAAGCTGACCACTCCAGAGTCCAGAACCCCAGAACATCACTGAAGGTGTTTGGCAGCAGAAAATGCAACCAACTTCGAAGATTGAACTTTTGGAGGTGTGGAAAAATATCTATGCAGATTTCTTTGAAAAACTGAAAGCAAGGCTCCTGAAAACAATGGAAGCTGTATTAAAGTCAAAAAGCAGACACACTAAATACTGAAAAATCTGATATGACATAGATGTTAGGCTTTTTTCCCTGATACTGAAAAATGAATAACCTGTACATAATGGCCATTTTGACTCTAACAAATGAAGGCTGGTCTCTGAATCAAACAGGACTTTTTCAATGCCTACTGTGCCTGCCTTTAACAAAATAGGCACCTAAGTCAAACAAAGGCCTGGTGTATTGTGTGTGCAGAGCATAACACCTCAAGTACTGAGCTCCCCAGGGCTGCAGTGGAACTTCTTAGTACATTCAGCATCTAACAGCGTACTGGAACAGCAGCTGTAGTGTGTTGTTAGATACTATTGTTCTTTTTGGGATCACTTGGAGCTAAAATCATCCTGAAGCTCCAAAGTTGTGAGCAGGAGTAAAGCAGTTCAGCGGTTTAACCAAAAAAGCATAATGAATTTAAACCTCAAAAAGGAATTAGGAACTAGCTTAAAGCAAAACTGATCATCAAAATTAGTATTATTATTATTTGTTTGTTTGTTTTTAAACTTTACCTCAGTTCATGTCTCTGGTCACAAAGACCTCTTTAGTCATGCATCATATTGTTGCTGGCATCATTACCATTTAATGATCATATTACTTAAAATAGTTGTTCACTCTAATAGGGAAAATGAATGCCAGCTTTAAAAACCACTGCTGTTGCGCCCTGTAGTAAACAAACATGTTCCAACCCTCATATATCCTACAAACATTTCTGCCCAAAGTGTCACTAGATCCTCTGAATTAAGAGGTCATTTAGTAGTGAAAATAAGAATAATACTACATACATGCTACAAGCAAGCCAGCACTCCTGCGCACTGAAAGGACACTACATGAAAGTAAGTTTAAGCAGAATTCCAACGATTTTTCAAAGTCTTTGGATAATTAAAGGGTTGAGATGTGAACAAAGTCATTCAGCGTGGTTTGATGTGAAATGCTCTGTTCTAGATAAACTTCAAGAGTCAGAATTCTTTACAGTGATGGTTATAGGAACCAGACGTCTGAAGCATTTAATGCCTCCAAAGGCTTCCTCACAGAAAGTTATTACATTATATGGTTACGAATATGCTGCCTAATGTCAGAGACATTGTTTACACTTAGAGGTAAGGATTGGCCTAAAATATATATATTTCTAAAAGCCATTCGTGGCAGAGGGGTATGTGGGGCATTGTGAGGCAAATTAGTCCCCAAAGAAAACTTGTTTTTCCAGATTTACCACTATGTTGCCATTATTGACAACATAAACGCACACAAAATATCAGAACGCACATTTAGGTTCACTGGTGGTTTTGAATAGTAAATAAAATAGCACTTTTTGTGTTGCATACCCCATGACCCCTGGTTCCTATCACCACCACTGTAAAAAAAAAAAAAAAAATCTATGTGGACAACGTTCTCTACAGTTAACCAGTTCACGCCAAACCACTCTGGTTACCATTAGACCACGGACCACCATACGACACCTTAAGACCAGCAAATGCACTTGGAATCAGTTGCAGAACCCATTAAATCTTTAGAGCCCTTTACATTGTGATATAAACCTATCAGGAAAGCACAAAACACGTCTCAAACCAGAAAAATGTCTAGGTGCAGAGGGACAATGCGTTATGAGTCATGTTGACTTTAATTGTGAAGGAACTGAATAAACTTTTCCTCACCTTGTTGAAATAACAGTTTGATGTAATGTATGAATGTAATTTACCTTTCAAAACATGCAATTCACTCCTCTGTGCAAGCAGAAAATGTTTTTGTCATGATCAGCAGTTCATTTACATAAACTGATCCGCCACAACATTTAAACTACCTCCTTGTTTTTATGCTCATTGTCCATTTTATCTGCTCCACTCACCATATAGGTGCACTTTGTAGTTCTGCAATTACAGACTGTAGTCCATCTGTTTCTCTGCATACTTTGTTGGCCCCCTTTCACCCTGTTCAATGGTCAGGACCCCCACAGGACAGGTAATATTTGGGTGGTGGGTCATTCTCATCACTGCAGTGACACTGATGTGGTGGTGGTGTGTCAATGTGTGTTGCGCTGGTACAAGTGGATCAGACACCCCAGTGCTGCTGCAGTTTTTAAGGGGTATCAAGAGGTAAGTAGTAACATTAAGCTGAGTCTGCATTGAATTAACATTTAAAACAAAATAAAACCTTTAAAACAAAAAAGTTAATTAAAACTTTAAAAAGTTAATGCTATGCGCAGATATGTGCATGTATTGGACACTGGCTATGGCAGTCGTGTAACTTTGTGGCTTGTCAGCTTTCTTCAAGGACGAGCAGAAGAGTATTAAAAGAGGTGAAAACCACTCTTAGTCTGGTCATGTTGAGCAGTGTAGCCAGCTTAGCGCTAACACACTGGCAAAGTGTGCTGGTTTGCGCATTTTTTAAGGATGGTGCCAATTCAGCATGCTGTATTAGCTTACATGTAACAATATTCATATTTTGACTCTTTAATGACCTCGTAGTTCAGAGAACCCGGTGATATTTGAGAAAAAAATATTCAAAGGACAAACCATATCAGCTTTGGAACATTTTTCATTACCACAGGATGTGACAGAGATCATTTTCAAAAACTGCATTCATTCCATTTTTGACCCAGAGTTCCTTACATGGGCCTTAAGAGCATTGGGCCGACTACAAAAGACATCACAACTACAGTGATCTATGTCAGAGAACTTGTAGAGAGTACAATTACCGCTCTGTAATGTCTTTTGGATTTCTCAAACACTAGAGGGCGCCCCTGAGCGAGTCCAAAACGAATGAGTTAAGATGGAGCATTTTAGCAAAACATAGTTTGTAAACGCTTAAACATTTTTAATGTAAAATAATCTGTTCACATCCTGAACACAGAACAGCGTTAAATACTTTAACACTGCTGTTAGATTTTTAAATGCTTTTAAACTCGAGTTGAGTTTAAAACGGCGCCCGAGTGCGTTCATGACGTCAGTGAGCGCGAACAGCCAATGAGCTCGCGAACCAATCAGCCCTCAGTAGCAGTAATATTAGCATCCTGCTGCCAAAAACCCGTTTGCTGTAGAAAAAGGAAACATACAGGTGAGTTTTCTTTGCTTTTTTAGTGAAATACATACTCCTACTTTTTAAAATTGAAGGAAAGTTCTGGGCGAGTGATTAGAAACTATTTTAACTTTTCGTTTTTAGCCGTTTAGCTCCTTTCACCCCCATTCATTGAGGACTCGCTCGCGGGCGCCCTCTTCCGTTTTGCAGACCTGTTTTTGATATAACGGAGGAAATAGGAAAAGACCATGCTCTTCATAAACCTGCTCTGTCTATACCCACATCAGGAACTCAGCGTCTAAGCAAGTTTTCCCTACGAGAAAAATTAGTGGCGTTTCTGAAAACTGCAGCTGTCGCGGCCTGTGGTAAACAAAAATGTTCCAAAGCAGATGAACTGCAAAGCAGAAAACACAAGAAAAAATGTAAGATATGGGCCCTTTAACTGCGCTGAGAAGTGTATAAACCTTCCTCCACTGGTGGCCGCTGTCAACTTTTTTCGTCCAGTGGCCATCTGCGCAAACCGTTCTCGCCGGAACTACTTCTCTCAAAGAGAGACGTGCAATCATTGCTTGTGTTAATCCGCGTCGCGTCCCTACATCTCTCCATCTACCTGCAACGCTTGAAAAACACAAACGCAGATTTTGTGGCACAGTGCCAAGAGTGCGGGCTATTTTAATTTGCATGTCATTACGGGAGGTTGTTTTGCACCAAAGCACCAACACCGCTCAATACATCCGTCGTTAAAAAGGGGGAAGTTGAAGGACTATTTTATATGTAACTCCCAGGCGGAAGGATGGAACAACGGCGTGTCCATGCAGTCGTATGCGTTTCCTCAAGCTTTGATCGATGGATCTTGAGGGGTTGTGCTTAGGCTGTGATGAAAAACCCAAAATGGCGTGTAGCTTAGACAGGATGAACGGGGGGTAGTTCTCAAAGAACAAACCTGGCCATAACGACGTCTAGGAGCTTGTGTATGTATCAGGTCAAATAGCAGAAGTGCCCAAATTGGTGTGACGGATATTAAAAAGGTCAACTCACCGAGTACAGTGTATGAGCACCGCCACCGAGAGCCGGAGCGCTGGGATGGGCTGAGAGCGCGGAGGCCGCAGATGTGCAGCCGCCGTGAGAGCGACCCACAGCCGAACAATAGAGTCTGTGATCAGCCGAGACAGTGACACGGCCCGGATATTACTTTTCCCCTCACAAAAACTGGGTCAGCATTCGCTTTGAAGCAACACCAGAGCGCATTTGAAGACGTACACAGACGAAGTGGCGGAATGTAAGATAATGTGGCAGCAGAATGTAACCTTAAGTTTGCCTAGCTCATTAACCCCTAATATAATTTAGCTTCATTTTCTTTGCTGCAGCAGACTCTGGCCTGCAGGTCATCAGGCTTGACTATGAAAATGTTTAGTTTCTGTTGAATGTCGGCTAAGATTGTGCTGTTTTATGAACGTGTAGCTAGGTTAGTTAACTTAGAGAAATCTTAGCCGACTACCAAGCTTCCACCAGTATTGTTTACTTGAATCGAGTGTTCATGGTGATTGTTAGCCTCCTAGCCAGCTACAGATTTACCCTACAGCTCACGACCTAACTTTTAAAAACAGATAACTAACGGTAACGTTATCTAACTTATCTAACTATGTTGATTATAATTGGGTGTTTGGGAGTTTTGTCGTGTTCCGTATACAGTAAGCTGTCTAGCTATTATGCTTAAGTGATTTCTGCGTCGACAGAATGGAAGCTACGTGTGATGTTTGCGTTAATGTTTTGGTATTATGTAGGGCTAGTGTGGCTAATGGTTACTTTGCATCACGTCTAGATTAGCTTAGCCTGGCTAACTCGGGGCCTTCGCTCTAATTTAGCAGCTCTCATCTCATGTTTGGTCACTCGTTTTGTTGGATAACTGAACTAGTTAGCCGTGTCAGTGAGCGGTTCGGCAGCTTTTGCCTCATTCTGCGCTCAGTATACTACAAATGTAGATTGTTTGGTTAACAAACTTGGCATTGAAGTCAAGACAGACGACGCTGAGGGCAGCTTCTTATTCGAATTTTCCCGTTTTACCTTAAATGGTACAGCAGATACATTCTAGCACCTCAGGCACTAGTATGTGACTACTGCACTATTTAAGGTGGGACGGGAAAATTCGAATAAGAAGCCGACTTCAGGCTCGTGAGAGAGAGCAGTTGCTAGTTTAGTTACGCGGTGTTTGAGTTTATAACCTGCTTGTAACAAGTTTGAGTGTTTAGCCTGTACGTAACCCAAATAGCTGGCTAGCTGCATGCTATCCACTAATCTGCCTCTACTAAGTTAGCTAACGCTGGCTAGCTGGCTAACGTTGCTAAATTGTTTTGATAAACAAATCTAATTTCGTAACTGTCAGGTTGTACCTGTTCGAACAGACGTGCGTATACGTGGCTTATTTTGTATTACTGAATTGTTTATTAAGTTTTTCTTCACTCAATATAGTTATTCGTTGTGTTGAGTAGGTGTTTTAGCTCGTTGACCTAAGCAGCTAGTGCGTACGTGACTGGTTTTTTCGAGATGAATCATGTCAGCAAAATGATTAAATACGCGCGGTGTCCGATTGGTTTGTTTGATATGCGACGAAATCATGGTTTGATAGTTGATTTCTGACCTTGGTATAGCTAGCTAAACAAGTGGCTATCATTACAGCTGGACAGGCCAGAGTTATCGCTGTTCAACGGAACCCCAAAGCTTTTAAAAGAGTAAGTTAAAGACGGCTAGCTGGCACAAATTCCCCTTTTTGTTATTGCCGCGTAGCTTCATGGATATCACGTATCTAACGTTAACTGTGTTATGTCAGAGATGCATAGATGGAGAGGTGACACGGTTGTGCTTCATGGCCTTTTGTTGCAGGGTTGATGATCGTGGCCCTGACAGTGGGTATTAAT